>CM053028.1:172306677-172426677 GCA_028564925.1 Lithobates sylvaticus
CCGATACGTATTCTTCTACATATTTTTGGTAAAAAAAATCGCAATTAGCGATTATTGATTAGTTTGCGCAAAAGTTATAGCGTTTACAAAATAGGGGATAGTTTTATAGCATTTTTATTAATATTTTTTTTTTTTTTTACTAGTAATGGGGATCAGCGATTTTTTTTATTGTGACTGCGACATTATGGCGGACACATGGGAAATTTTTGACACATTTTTGGGACATTTGTCATTTATACAGAAATCAGTGCTATTTAAATGGCACTGATTCCTATGTAAATGACAGTGGCAGTGAAGGAGTTAACCACTAGGGGGCGGGGAGGAGTCAGTGTGACGTGTTGTGTTTTTTTTTACAGTAGGGGGGCGTGGCTGTACGTCTGACGTCATTGATCGGCTTTCCCGATGACAGGGAACAGCCGATCAATGACAGGCAGAGTAGGAAGCGCGGGGAGAGGTTTGTTTACACAAACCTCTCCCCGTTCTTCAGCTCCGTAACCCGATCGCGGAATACCAGCGGCGATCGGGTCCGCTGGTCCCGCGGCCGGGGTCACGGAGCTCCCGACCGGGTCGCGAGCGACCCACGAGCAGGCAATTTAAAGGGGACGTACCCGTACGTGCTTTTGCCTGCCTGTGCCATTCTGTAGACGTATATCTACATGAGGCGGTTAATAGTGTGCCAATTTCACAAACAAGTTTGAATATATCCTACAAGAACCTCAGAGCCAGTAAGCTTGAGATGTCAACATAAACACATTTTTGTATAGTTCTCGTTCCCGTTACTAAACAATTTTTTATTTTTTTTTAAATGGAGTTCCACCCAAAAGTGAAACTTCTGCTCATTTGTCTCCTCCCCCCCTCCGGTGCCACATTTGCCCCCCCCCCCCCCCTCCAGGTACCCCATCCTCATTTCCGGGAGGCCGGGCTGCGGCACATTACGCCAGCAACTCAGCTCCCTCCCCCTTCCCCTGCTGCCAGACCAGTAGGTGAGTGCAGCCTTGCCTCGCGCATGCGCAGTGGGGACCTGGCGTGAAGCTGTAATGCTTCACTACCAGGTTCGCTTACCGGCAATGACGCCGGCAGACAAAGACAGCTGAAGGAAACCTCAGCTGCGGTGCCAACATCGCTGGACTGCAGGACAGGTAAGTGTCCTATTATTAAAAGTCAGCAGCTGCAGTATTTGTAGCTGCTGGCTTTTAATTTTTGCTTTAGGGAAAAGGTCTTCTATCTCCCAGGCAGAATTGTAGCAGTAGATGTTTACAGTTGTAATTTACGTGGGGACCTCTTACCGCAAGGATTACAGGAATAGATGTTGAGATTTGAGCTTCATCCCATCTCTGGACCTTTTGTGAAGTTGCATGTAGTATTACATCTATAGTAACTCCACTGTCATTTTGCTTTGTTTATATGGAAAGTGTTTATGTGCAGGTAAAGAAATTTGATTTTTTTTTTTTTAATCTGAAAGGGGTTTATTAAAAATTTGCCAGAGAAACAAATGCAAAGGTTTACAATTGCCCGAGTAATTAAGACACAATACAAAGCTTGTATTCGATACTAACAATATCCATATATGCACAGATTGTTAAGCATCCAAACAATTACAGTACATCTACAAATGTAACATGCACACCATAAAGTACCATCGCAGATTTTCAAAAGAAAAGTATTGGAAGGTGTGCCCTCACAATCAGAGAAATAGCCTGTCCACCTCTAGATAGAGAGGGCTTAGTCCCAGAGTATCCAACCACAGGGACCAAGCTTTCTCGAATTTACCTGCACATCGCCTATGTTGATATATGTATCTTTCCAGCCTGAGCGTTTTACCCGCTTGATTTATCCAGTCTGCATGAGTGGGAGGTTCTACAGACTTACGATGTAAAAGAATTTGTCTACGGGTCTGAAACAGAGCCCTAGCTATAGCTTCTCTGTTATGGGTCTTAGACTTGGAGGTCACGAAGGATGCCTGGTAGGCGTTGTTTGGGATTTTCCCTAACAGTGGCCTGAAATATATTATTTACAGTGGTAATAACCCCCATTCAATAAAGGTGCAGTTTAGGATAGCATCCATTTTCCATCTATTGCATAGTGATTCAGATAGTACGCCCGTTTTATAGAGGTTCGAAGGAGTATAGTGGAGAATATACAGTTGAGATGACTTTTGTGTTACATTAAGTGAAGAGATTTGTACCGCCTGCATTGCATCCTTACACTGTTCTTCCTTTTAAAAGTACCAACATCTCTTTCCCAAAGAGTCTCTGCATAAGATTGGCCATTTGGGGGGGAACATCACGAAGCACTTCGAACTAAATCCTTTGGTGGGTCCATAGTTTTGCATGAGAGAATTTAGACTTAAAGCACCACTGTGCCTTAAGGGATGAGTTCACCTTTGGAACATGTTACATGTTTCACCTGCATCATTCAGGGACTCATGCGGGCTCGCTCCCGCATCTCACTGTCTGCGTCTAGGAATGCATTGGGGTAAAAAAATGTTAAGGTTTTTTTAACCACTTTAACCACTTCAGCCCCGGACCAATTGGCAGCCAAAGGACCAGGCCCCTTTTTGCAATTCGGCACTGCGTCGCTTTAACTAACAATTGCGCGGTCATGCGACGTGGCTCCAAAACAAAATTGGCGTCCTTTTTTTCCCACAAATAGAGCTTTCTTTTGGTGTTATTTGATCGCCCCTGCGGTTTTTATTTTTTGCGCTATAAACAAAAATAGAGCGACAATTTAGAAAAAAATGCAATATTTTTTACTTTTTGCTATAATAAATATCCCCAAAAAATATATAAAAAAACATTTTTTTTCCTCAGTTTAGGCCGATACGTATTCTTCTACATTTTTTGGTAAAAAAAATCGCAATTAGCGATTATTGATTAGTTTGCGCAAAAGTTATAGCGTTTACAAAATAGGGGATAGTTTTATAGCATTTTTATTATATTTTTTTTTTTTATTAGTAATGGCGGCGATCAGCGATTTTTATTGTGACTGACATTTTGGCGGACACATCGGCATTTTTGACACATTTTTGGGACATTTGTCATTTATATAGAATTCAGTGCTATTTAAATAGCACTGATTCCTATGTAAATGACAGTTGTAGTGAAGGGGTTAACCACTAGGGGGCGGGGATGAGTCAGTGTGACGTGTTGTGTTTATTTTACTGTAGGGGGGCGTGGCTGTACGTGTGACGTCATTGATCGGCGTTCCCGATGACAGGGAACCGCCGATCACTGACAGTCAGTGTAGGAAGCGCGGGGAGAGGTTTGTTTACATAGACCTCTCCCCGTTCTTCAGCTCCGTAACCTGATCGCGGGATACCAGCGGCGATCGGTCCGCTGGTCCCGCGGCCGGGGTCACGGAGCTCCCGACCGGGTCGCGAGCGCGCCGCTAGCGGCGCGCGCGCGACCACGGGCAGGCACATGCACGATCACGTACAGGTGCGTGATTCTGCCTGCCCGTGCCATTCTGCTGACGTATATATGCAGTGGCCGGTCGGGAAGCGGTTAAATAAACTTGTGCATGTTGTTTTCTTGACAACTGAAACCAGGTGTAGGGCTGCAGAAGGACAGGAGCACAGACTTTAGGTATTCACTAAAACAAAGGGTGTACCAACAGTGGGCTTTAATTTAAAACCTATACATACTCACTAACTATCTATCTATCTATCTATCTATCTATCTATCTATCTATCTATCTATCTATCTATCTATCTATCTATCTATCTATCTAGTGGGGAAAATAATTATTTGATCCCCTGCACAATTTGTAAGTTTGCCCACTTACAAACAAATGAAGGGTCTATAATTTTTATCATAGGTGTATTTTAAATGATGGAGACAGAATGTCAACCAAAAATCCAGAGAAAACACATAATACAAATGTTATAAATTGAGTTGCAGTTCAGTGAGTAAAATAACAATTTAATCCCCTACCAACCAACAATAATTATGTCTCCCACAGACTGGCTACAGTATGTGGTACACAGATTAGTCCTGTTATTTTAAGAAGATGCTCCTAACGACAAATCGTTATGTGTATAAAAGACACCTATCCACAGAATCTTTCTTCCATTCAAACTCGCCATCATGGCCAAGACCAAAGAGCTGTCAAAGGACGTCCGAGACAAGATTGTAGATCCGCACAAGACTGGAATGGGCTACAAGACCATCATCAATAAGCTTGGTGATAAGGAGACAACTGTTGGAACAATTTATTTGCAAATGGAAAAAATACAGAATAACCATCAATTGCCCTCGGTCTGGAGATCCATGCAAGATTTTGCCTCATGGGGTAAGGATGATCATGAGAAAAGTGAGGGATCAGCCCAGAACTACACAGGAGGAGCTTGAAAATGATCTCAAGGCAGTTGGGACCACAATCACCAAACTAACCATTAGTAACACAATACGCCACCATGGATTGGAATCCTGCAGCGCCTGCAATGTCCCCCTCCTTAAGAACAAAAACATACTTTGGGGGCACACCCTAAAATGCTTTACATTAAAGATGGTGCTGCTATAAGACCAAAAACAATACAAAACAGATTACAGCGCACACATACAAAAATTACATTTATCCTGCAAGGCTAGTTAAAAACACCTGAACATATTCAAAAATACGGGGGTTTGGTCACACTATATGGTCATAATTCGGGGTACTTTGTCGCAGTAAGTGGGCTTAGCACTATATGACCAGTGCATAGGAGGAATCCCTTCAGTTCTCCCATATAGAGGAGTTTATCTCCCATGGTTGAGACACACTTTCATTCTATTACTAGGGTAGGACCAAATAATTCAGGGTACTTTGTCGCAGTAAGTGGGCTTAGCACTATATGACCATATAGTGTGACCAAACCCCCGTATTTTTGAATATATGTTCAATCACTGCATTGTGTAAAAAGGCTGTTTTATCCTGTAAGCATAGATTCCCCCCCCCCCCCCGCGCCCTTTCTATCTGGGGAAGGCCAGCTAAAAAGCAGGCACAGTAGCTGACCTGCACATGCTCAGTTGTGTCTTTTATGCTGAAGAGAACAATTACTTGTTCTCAGAGATAGCCAGGTCACATGATATTGACATCATACATGTGTGCATGTATACAGGCTGCAGTGGAAATCTCCACCTTCCTGAACTCTCAGCACTGGAGAAAATCTGCAGTTTATCATGTAACCGTGGTATACAGATCATCCAAAAAGGTATATAGTGGCAGTATTTTAATGTAAAAAGATTTATAAGCTGTGGGCTGATGAACTATTTTCATATTACTGGGTTTAGCAACACTTTTTAAGGATTTCGAGAAGATCTGTAAAGAAGAGTGGCCAAAATCCCTCCTGAGATGTGTGCAAACCTGTTAACCAACTACAAGAAATGTCTTACCTCTGTGCTTGCCAACAAGGGTTTCTCCACCAAGTACTAAGTCATGTTTTGCTTGGGGATAAAATACTTTTACTCACTGAACTGCAACTCAAGTTATAACATTGTATTATGTGCTTTTTCTGGATTTTTGGTTGATACTCTGTCTCTATCATTTAAAGCACACCTACGATAAAATTTATAGGCCCTTAATTTCTTTGTAAGTGGGCAAACTTACAAAGTCTGCATTGGATTAAATCATTATTTTCCCCACTGTATATTCATTAACTGTAAGGTAGTACCTGTTGATCCTGGCAGAAATCTATTGAGTGAAAATTATTTTGCATTCTGCAGTCTTATATCAAGCAATATTATTGGCCCTGCCAAGTTTATATCTGTGAACTACAAAACACCTCCCCAGGTTATAGAAATGCTGGCGATAAGGAGAATGGTAGGTGTTCTATAATTAAAACACTTGCTGAGTAAGTTGCAATGCTGCGCCTTGTTTGACATGTAAATTGTCACCCTAATGCGGCGTACACGCGGTCAGAATTTCCGATGGAAACAGTCCGATGGGAGCTTTTCATCTGATTTTCCGACCGTGTGTATGCCCAACGGTCTTTTTCTGTCGGAATTTCCGACGGACTTTGAATTGAGAACCTGTTCTCAATTTTTCCGACGGAAAACCTTTCTATTGGATTTTCCGATCGCGTGTATGCAATTCCGACATGCAAAATTCCGACGCATGCTCAGAAACAATTTGCCGCATGCTCGGAAACAATTCGACGCATGCTCGGAAGCATTAAACTTCCCTTTTTTATAGTGCTGTCGAACGTGTTTTATGCCGCTGTGTGATTGACTGTCGGAATTTGGTGTGATTGTGTGTAGGCAACACAGCTTGAGCGGAATTCCGTTGGAAAAACCGTCAGAGTTTTTTCCGACAAGAATTCCGATCGTGTGTACGCGGCATAAGACCTCACTATGACACTACTCCTGGGAGGAGAAAAGCAACAATAAAAACATGCATTTTTCTAACACATTGAGACAAATTTAGACACGTTCAGGCAAATCAACATTTGCATATACACATAGCAAGTCAATTTGTTTATTCCATTGGCCTGGACAGTAATTACAGTTGCAAAAAAAGTATGTAAACCTTTTTGGAATGATATGGATTTCTGTACAAATTGGTCATAAAATGAAGTCATCTGATCTTCATCAAGTCACAACAATAGACAATCAGTCTGCTTAAACTAATAACACGCAAAGAATTAAATGTTACCATGTTTTTATTGAACACACCATGTAAACATTCATAGTGCAGGTGGAAACAGTATGTGAACCCTTGGATTTAATAACTGGTTGAACCTCCTTTGGCAGCAATAACTTCAACCAAACAATTCCTGTAGTTGCAGATCAGACGTGCACAACGGTCAGGAGTAATTCTTGACCATTCCTCTTTACAGAATTCTTGGGATGTCTGGTGTGAATCGCTTTCTTGAGGTCATACCACAGCATCTCACCACAGGGTTGAGGTCAGGACTCTGACTGGGCCACTCCAGAAGGCGTATTTTCTTCTGTTTAAGCCATTCTGTTGTTGATTTACTTCTATGCTTTGGGTCGTTGTCCTGTTGCAACACCCATCTTCTGTTGAGCTTCAGCTGGTGGACAGATGGCCTTAAGTTCTCCTGCAAATCGTCTTGATAAACTTGGGAATACATTTTTCCTTCGATGATAGCAATCCGTCCAGGCCCTGGCGCAGCAAAGCAGCCCCAAACCATGATGGCCCCACCACCATACTTCACAGTTGGGATGAGGTTTTGATGTTGGTGTGCTGTGCCTCTTTTTCTCCACACATAGTGTTGTGTGTTTCTTCCAAACAACTCAACTTTGGTTTCATCTGTCCACAGAATATTTTGCCAGTACTGCTGTGGAACATCCAGGTCCTCTTTTTTTGGACAGCAGTGGCTTCCTCTGTGGTATCCTCCCATGAAATCCATTCTTGTTTAGTGTTTTACGTATCGTAGATTCGCTAACAGGCATATTAGCATATGCCAGAGACTTTAGCTGACACTCTAGGATTCTTCACCTCATTGAGCAGTCTGCACTGTGCTCTTGCAGTCATCTTTACAGGACGCCCACTCCTAGGGAGAGTAGCAGCAGTGCTGAACTTTCTCCACTTATAGACAATTTGTCTTACCGTGGACTGATGAACAGCAAGGCTTTTGGAGATACTTTTATAACCCTTTCCAGCTTTATGCAAGTCAACAATTCTTAATTGTAGGTCTTCTGAGAGCTCTTTTGTTGCGAGGCATCATTCACATCAGGCATTGCTTCTTGTGAAAAGCAAACCCAGAACTGGTGTGTGTTTTTTATAGGGCAGGGCAGCTGTAACCAACACCTCCAATCTCATCTCATTGATTGGACTCCAGTTGGCTGACACCTCACTCCAATTAGCTCTTGGAGATCTCATTAGTCTAGGGCAGGGGTGCCCAACCTTTTAAAGAGCGACGGCCACTTAAGCGTCTTAGTAACCAGTCGCGGGCCACAATGAGCAGAGTGGGCAGATGACAGGTCCTTGTCCACTTTGTATATGCAGAGTGGACACAGACACAGCCCACTCTACTATATGGGCCCTCTGATCCGATCAGATGGAAGGGGACGGATCCACTTCTTTTTTTTTTTAGCAGATTGGATCTGAGGTAGGCGGGTGTAAACGGACACAAGTCTGTGTTCATCTTCCGCTCCATAGAGGTGAATAAAGGGTCCGATTGGGTTGGACCGATCGTGTAAAAGAGGCCTAAGGCAGCTTTTACACTGATGGTTTGTGGTCTACCCATGCCACAGGTGCAGCACAGTTCACCTGTGGTTTTTCTGTGGGTTAGCTGCACTTTGCCATACAATTCTATTATATCTTGCAGGTTTGGTGCATTTTCTGAAAGCGCCCCAACCCGCAGGTAAAACCACTGTGGATCAGTTTCAAAGCAGCCCAGTAACCACTGCAGAACAGATATGCCCTTACATACATTGTGATTTTAGTGAGTTCCATTCATTTATCGCCAGCTGCTGCTGTCCCAGGCAGAGCGCATTTGGTATCGCTCCGCCTATGACAGGAGCCGGCGCTATACAGGAAGCGTTGGCTTATGCGGCTCTCTCGCTCTCTCTCTCTCGCTCTCTCTCTATTTCTCTTTCTCTCTCTCTCTCTCTCTCTCTCTCTCTCTCTCTCTCTCTCTCTCTCTCTCTCTCTCTCTCTCTCTCTCTCTCTCTCTCTCTCTCTCTCTCTCTCTCTCTCTCTCTCTCTCTCTCTCTCTCTCTCTCGGAAAGGAATTGTGTTCCAGTTTGATGTGGCCCCCCCCAAGTATATCCATCCTTGGCCCCCAAAGCTTGAGCGTGTTATGTTTTTAATATATCTATCTTCTTTAGCCTGACAAATCCTGAGTGCCGCGCTCATTCTTAGTATGAGCTGGGGCATGTGGCTGGGCGTGTTCACAATTCTATGTGCCCGAGCCTGCAAGGAAGCTTGCAGCGCCACCGCCAATCACAGGCACTGTGACATTTTCCGTGGCCCGTGGGCCAGACTTTGGACATGCCTGGTTTAAGCAGACTGTGATTGTCTATTGTTGTGACTTAGATGAAGATCGGATCACATTTTATGACCAATTTGTGCAGAAATCCATATCATTCCAAATGGGTTCACATACTTTTTTTTGCAACTGTAATTCTAGCCATTGAAATGAATGAACACTCAAGTGCTAATTGTGCCTAGCATTTAGGCGTGTTTAGACACGTTGGTTGTTCTTTCTGCCCAAATGCTCCCCTCCTGAATGCTATTTTGGTGCATTCAGATTTCTGCCCCTGCCACTAAATGCTTGTAAATGCCATAGAGGGGAGTTTAAGGGCAGAAAAAAAAGTCAAATGACAACTTCAGTGTACATGAGGCCTAAGACAGAAAGTGTGATATTGACAGTATCACTAGGTGAACATTTAGGGGAAAAAGGCTTACAAAAAGGAAACTGCTTATTGCAGCTTGAACATATAGGGACAATATAATATGACTTTGTTCTTGGGTTTAGATCAGAGAAAAAAAGTAAATCTCCTCTGGGTGATCAATGTGCCTTGCAAGTATTTAAAGCGGAGTGTGGCAAAATGTGGCATTTCAGGGGGTCACCATCACTTAAAGCGCAAGTTCCATTTCCAAATATGTGAATAGTGTGGCGTGCATTTGTATTCAGCCCCCCTGAGTCAATACTTTGTAAAACCACCTTACGCTGCAATTACAGCTGCAAGTCTTTTTGGGGTTGTCTCTACTAGCTTTGCACATCTCGAGAGTGACATTTTTACCCATTCTTCTTTGCAAAATAGCTCAAGCTCTATCAGATTGCATGGAGAGCATCTCTGAACAGCAATTTTCAAGTCTTGCCACAGTTTCTCAATTGGATTTAGGTCTGGACTCTGATTAGTCCATTCTAACACATGAATATGCTTTGATCTAAACCATTCCATTGTAGCTGTGGCTGTATGTTTAGGGTCCTTGTCCTACTGGAATGTGAACCTCCGCCCCAGTCTCAAGTCTTTTGTTGACTCTAATAGGTTTTTCCTCTAAGATTGCCCTGTGTTTGGCTCCATCCATCTTCGTATCAAATCTGACCAGATTTCTGGCCCCTGCTGAAGAAAAGCTTCCCCACAACATGATGATACCACCACCATGTTTAACGGTGGGGATGGTGTGTTCAGGGTGATGTGTGTTAGTTTTTCTACCACATATAGCTTTTGCTTTTAGGACAAAAAGTTCAGTTTTTTGGTCTCATCTGACTAGAGCACCTTCTTCCACATGTTTGTCTTTCTTTCAACAATGGCTTTCTTCTTGCCACTCTTCCAAAAAGGCCAAATTTGTGGAGTGCACGTCTAATAATAGAGTTGTGGATCTCTGCAGCTCCTCCAGAGTTACCATGGGCATCTTGGCTGCGTCTCTGATAAATGCTCTTCTTACCTAGCCTGTCAGTTTAGGTGGACGGCCATGTCTTTGTTTGCAGTTGTGCCAAAGGGCCCTTTCACACGACAAGCCTGCTCGGATCCGCCTGTCCGTTTTCCAGGCGAATCCGAGCGGGCCATTCATTGACTCCTATGGGCAGGTGGATGTCCGCTGACACCTGCCTGCCATCCAGTCTGCTCAAGACAGGCATATGGCGATACATCTGCTATCTGTATTGGCGGATTGGATGGGCTGAGATCTGATGAAAACGGACATGCTGCATGTATAAAAATACCATACTGGTGACCCCCACAATAGGGATAAAACTTTTTTGCAGAAGGGAGTTTAACAAGACTCGTGGCCACTCATTAAAATTAGAAGATTAAAAGAGGTTTAACCTTAAACTACGTAGAGGGTTCTTTACTGTAAGAGCGGCATAGGATGTGGAATTCCCTTCCACAGATGGTGGTCTCAGCGGGGGACATTGATAGTTTCAAGAAACTATTAGGTAAGCACCTGAATGACCAGAACATACAGGGATATACAATGTAATACTGACATATAATCACACACATAGGTTGGACTTGATAGACTTGTATTCTTTTTCAACCTCACCTACTCACCTATGTAACTATGTCTGTTTTTGTCCGATCTCCCCATAGGAATCAGCGGGGCTCTGACAGGTCCCTCCCCGCTCAGTGGAGATCAACAGAGCGATCTCCCGTTGAGCTGGCAGACTCCGCTAAATGGATCTGCCCCGTGTGGAAGGGGCCTAACTCTCCATTTTCGGATGTTGGATTGAACAGTACTCTGTGAGATGTTCAAAGCTTGGGATATTTTTTCATGACCTAACCCTACTTTAAACTTCTCCACAAATGTATCCCTGACCTGTCTGGTGTGTTCCTTGGCCTTCATGATGCTGTTTGTTCACTAAGATTCTCTAACAAACCTCTGAGGGCTTCACAGAACAGCTGTATTTATACTGAGATTAAATTACGCTATTTACTAATCAGGTGATTTCTGAAGGCACTTGGTTCCACTAGATTTAAGTTAGGGCTATCAAAGTAAAGGAGGCTGAATACAAATGCACGCCACACTTTTCAGATATTTATGTGTAAAAAATTGGATTAACCAATTATGTGGCAATTTGTGTTGGTCTATTGCATAAAATCCCAATAAAATACATTTAAGTTTTTTGTTGTAACATGACAAAATGTGGAAAATTTCAAGGGGTATGAATATTTTTTCAAGGCACTGTAAGTGCTTGTTTTAGGGATTCAGTGGGGTTTAACTGCAACATCTTGCTTTAGGGAATAGTGAGGACACAAAGCACTGACCAGCTATTATTATTCACCCTGCCTCTGCATCAAAAGCCTTGTGCCAAAAACAACCACAGCTGGGAGACTGGCACTGAAAATGAATGCATCGACTAAAAACCTGACCAGCGCGCTGCTAATAGAACCAAATGTTCATTTTTAAAACAGAAGTGATTTTGTTCTGTGGTGACACTTGGAACTTGGCACACATGCAAGCATTTATATTTTGTGCAATTTCTTATTATTTTGTATTTTTTTCTTTAGAAGTGGAACACCTGGACATTCTTATTAATAATGCTGCAGTAATGAGGTGCCCTCAGTGGAAGACAGAGGATGGGTTTGAAATGCAGTTTGGTGTCAACCATTTGGGTAAAGTTTTTTTGAACATTTTAATGATCATTTGATTTGACGTGATTTATATATGCTTTGGCTCTACCGTGAAACACTGTGACGTGCCAAGATATAAAGCTTACAAAACAGTTGATAACCTTAAAAGGAATCTGTCATCAACCAAAATACTTTTCTAATCCTAGGCAAACACCCTAGTCACATTTTATGCCAAAGAGATGCTTTGTTGCCCTGAAAATAGTATGCATCTTCTGAGTTGGATAGTGACTGCCTCTATCAGATTTGTAGCTTGATGATGGATCAATTTTAAGAATCAATCTGCACTTACAAGTGTTAGCTAATGTTTTAATTGCATCTCTTAGGTAATTGTATGTAATACTGATGAAATACCTTTGCTAGTTAAAGCGCTTGTTACCCCCAACACATGCTGTACCGTGTACTTGTATAAGAAAGTTCTCTCTTCATTGCTTCCTTCGTGTGAAATTCCTGGTGTTCCTGCCAGTCCCTCTGCTTTCCTACTAAAAACAGACCACCCCAATCAAGAGAACAAGAACACAGAGTGGTCAGTTCTCTAGCTATGCTGGGAACTCAGCCTGCTCTCCTCCAATGATCAGACTTGTCCTGACACGCCCCTGCTGCACAGCCATTCACTGCCAAGCTCTGTGTGTGCTGCTTCTCCCCCCCCCCCCCCCCCCCCCCCTCAGCTCTTATGTGGCTGAGAACAGAGGGATTGTGATTTTTTTATTGAAATTTAAAAAGGTATTTGTTGTTTTTATATCTATACAAAAATGTTTTACCCTTTATTTCTATTTAAACAGAATGGGTTGTTTTACAACGTGATAGTTTACAATCACTTTAAAGTAGTAGTAAACTCTTGATTTTAAAATTGAATTGTACCTACAGGTAAGCTTACAATGTCTTACCTGTAAGTACTATGTATATCTACTAAATTTGTGCCATTTAGTAGATATTCACATCGGCTCTAGCCGATGACATCATTGCACAATGCGCAGTGCACATGACTCCTGTGCAACACACACAAGTGACATCATTGCGAGCTGCTCACTCAAACGCTGGAGTGTGTGAACCTGTAAGGCCCCTTTCAGACGAGGCGGACTCCGCTTGCACGGAGCCCGCCTCTGTCCGCCGGCTCAGCGGGAGATCTGTCCGTTGATCTCCGCTGAGCCGGCGGATGACAAGCCTCTCTCCGCTCACTGAGCGGGGAGGGGCTTGCGAGCGCCGCTGATCTCTATGGAGAGATCGGATGAAAACGGACAGTGTGTCCGTTTTCACCCGATCTCACCCGATCTCACCCGATCCAACGGATCTGGACGTGTGGTCCATACGTCTGCTTTTGGCGGATCGGACCGGATCGGATGTCAGCGGACATGTCTCCGCTGACATCCGACGCTCCATAGAGTAACATGGAGCGCCCGTTCAGATCCGCCGTCAAAACTGACAGGCGGATCTGAACGGGCCTTCCGTGTGAAAGGGGCCTTAGGAAGACTGGGTAAGGATTGAAGCTCCCGGAGTGGTGACAGTGCAGCACTGGAGGACTGGGTTTGATGGGTAAGTCTGCCAAAATGTGCTAGAATATGGTGCATACTAGCACATTATGGCATAACACTGCATTGGGCCCTTGAAAAAAGAAAAATATGAAAATGGTACTCTTGGAGTGTACATGCGCGTGACTGACTGAGCAGTGCCACTTGGTGCTAGGATATGTTGTAGTGCTAGTTCCACTGGGTTTTCACACCAAATTTGGGGTTCCTAGCACCAAGTGGCCCTGAGATACGGGGCCCCAAATTCGGTTCAGAAAATGTCATTTTCTGCAGCAGAAAAATGCTTGACTCGAGTATAAGCCGAGGGGGTGGGGGCATTTTCAGCATGTGCTGAAAAACTCTGCTTATACTTGAGTATATATGGTACATACACAACTTGATGATGCTTTTTATAAGGCTTCGGAGAATTTTCAAAACTCACAACAAAATAAACAATTATATGATAAAGCCAAATTAGAACTTGATCTATTCTTAACAGACTCTGTTGAAAATATTCTCTGAAAATCAGCACACACTTTTTATATGAAAGCCAATAAGCCGACTACTTTTTTGGCCTTAGCCCTACTCAAGGCAAACCATACCCCTAAACTGTTAAAAAAAAAAAAAAACTAATTTGTCTCCAACTCTCCAAAGACTATTATTCTAGTAACCCTCAAAAAATGATCCACAAGTTTAGTAAAGGACTCACTGACCTGTACCGGGATACTCATAAATTTGACCAAACAAAATTTGATGTCCTTCTCTCCTCTATACAACTCCCCTCCCTTTCGACTGCTCAAAAAGAACTTCTTGATTAAACCTATTTCAGATTTTAAAGTACAAACAGCAATAAAAACTCAAAAAATACATAAACGCCCAGGTCCTGATGGTTTTTCAGCTACATTCTATAAAAAACTTTGCTACTATACCATCCCACCCTATGGTTGAAGCCTTTAACTCCCTCCTCTCAAACCATTCCTTCCGTGCTGAATCCTTATTAGCATCCATCGCCATGATTCCAAAACTAAATACTGATGACACTTCCTGGTCTAATTATAGACCAATTTCAATATTTAATTTAGACATTCAAATTTTGTCCAAGATTCTCTCTAACCGACTAAACCCAATAATAGGCTCCCTCATTCACAAAGATCAGACTGGGTTTATTCCCTCTAGACAAGCAGGTGATAACCTCCGCCGTGCTACCCTCTAATGCCCCATACACACGGTTGGATTTTCCGACGAAAAATGTCCTATCGCACAATGTTGTCGGAAATTCCGACTGTGTGTAGGCTCCATCGGACTTTTTCCGTCGGATTTTCCGACGGACAAAGTTTTATCTCCTGCTCTCAAATTTTCCGACAACAAAGTCCTATCGGACTTTTTCCGATCGTGTGTAGCGAATTCCGACGGACAAAGTGCCACGCATGCTCAGATCACATTACAAGACCAAAGCTATTGGCTACTAGCCTCTACGTAGTCCCGTCGTACGCAACAAACGTCACCACGTTCAGGATGATCGGATTTTCCGACAACTTTGTCCGACCATGTGTATGCAACACCAGTGTCGGGCAAAATCCGTCGGAAAAAATCAGACGGATTTTGTGGTCGGAATTTCCGACCGTGTGTACGGGGCATAAGACCACATAGCAAAAACCTGACGCATACCTGCCTGCTTCCTCTCTATCGACATAGGAAAGGCATTTGATTCTCTTTCTTGGTTTTATCTTAACTCTATTTTAATCCGTTGGGGATTTGTAACACATTTTAGATGTTGGATCTCTTCTTTGTATCAACTTGAAAGCAGAGTCCTTCGTCATTGAGAGAGGAACCAGGCAGGGATGCCCCCTTTCCCCTCTTCTATTTGCTTTGGCAATTGAACCTCTCGCACAGCTCATACGCTCCAATACAAATATTAAAGGCCTCAAATTAGGTCATCAACACAAACTGTTTGCTGACAACGTTCTAATTTTCCTTACTTCACCACTTGCCTCATCCCCAAATCTTATAGAAATCCTAAACAAATTTGAATCAATATCAGGACTCAAAATAAATGCTCAAAAGTCCAAAGCTTTAAACATTTCTATTCCACCTGACCTGCAGGCACAATTACAAGACTCCCTCCCATTCACTTGGTCATCAACACAAATTACTTATCTTGGAAATACATTTACAGCTAACCCAACCAATCTATATTCGGCAAATTATCCCTCCATGCTAACTCGCCTCACGACTCTATTGGCATGGATGGGTAGAATTACTGTAATTAAGATGTCAATACTTCCCAAGATTTTATATCTTTTCAGAGTGCTCCCGATACAGGTTCCAGCATATTTCTGTGTGTTACAGAGAAAAGTTTCCCAATTTTATTTGGGGAAAACTTAAGCCCCTCCTTCCACAATCTACCATATACACTCCCCGCATTTGTGGTGGATTGAGCGTTCCCAATTTCTCTAAATATTATTATGCTGCAACATTAGCTATATTACCTAAATATCATGCTACAAAAGAAATTCCTCTTTGGGTTATAATTGAATCGGTAGAATGTAATCTTTTATCAACTGCAAATCTTCTTCGGCTCCCACTGGCATAACACCAGACAATTACAACCCCTATTACTAAGAATAGCCTTTCAATTTGGGACAGACTAAGAGCTCAATTTAGTCTCCAATCCAAACATAATCCCCGTCTTTCCTTCCTTAATAACCCCTCTTTCTATCCAGCCTGGACTTCTCCATCATTTCTCATCACGTTTACAAATCCACTACTATTACACCTTTTGCTACATTACAAAAAACACACGCTATACCTCAAAAAGAAACATTTAGATACTTAAAAGTAAAGCAAATTTTAATCCAAATCACTCCTTCAAATTCATCCTCCCCAAGCGTCACATTCTTTGAACAAGCTTTCAAATCTGACCTTCACAAACGAGGACTCATTTCAAATCTGTACAACCAACCATTATCACATACAACCTCTTCCCCCTCCATCCTATACATCTAAATGGGAAAATTATTTAAACCTTCAACCACACAGACTAAACTGGACTCACATATGGCAGGCTACTAAATTGGCTTTCCTGAATATAGTAGCCTTAGAGACTAACTACACGTTGCTTTCCAGATGGTACTTAGTACCCGCTAGGATTTCAAAATTCCTCCCAGCTAACTGCTTTCGCGGATGTGCTGACTTAGGTATACACTTACAGATTTAGTGGGATTGTCCCATAGTCTGTACTTTTTGGTCCGAAATATTCAAAATTCTCTCTATTATTTTCAAAACCACAATATTACCAGACCCTACGGTAGCACTCTGAACAACAAACCGCAATCCTTAACTCACTGCCAATTTAACCACTTGCTTACTGGGCACTTAAACCACCCTCCTTTCCAGACCAATTTTCAGCTTTCAGCGCTGTCGCACTTTGAATGACAATTGCGCGGTCATACAACACTGTACCCAAATTAAATTTTTATCATTTATTACCCCCAAATAGAGCTTTCTTTTGGTGGTATTTGATCACCTCTGTGATTTTTTTTTTTTTTTTGTTAAATTTTTTTAAAAAGACCAAATTTAAAAAAATATATATATTTTTTTTTAAATTTTGTTATAAAAATATAAAATGGGTAATTTTTGTCCGTCATTGATGTACGCTGATGAGGCGGCAGTGATGGGCACCAAAAGGTGGCAGTGATGGGCACTGATGGGTTACACTGATAGGCAGCACTTTTAGGTGGCACTGATTGGCAGCACTGGTGGGCATTGACAGGTGGCACTTATGGGGATGGCAAGGTGGCACTTATGGGGGTGGCAAGGTGGGACCGATGTCTTTTTAAGATAAGCCGGTGATCGGCTTTTTTTTTCTCCTCCGCTGTCAGCGTGAGGAGAAAAAAAAAACGATCACAGAGATTTTGTTTTTATCATGTGATCAGCTGTCATTGGCTGACAGCTGATCACATGGTATGGGGCCGGGACCCACCCCTTACTCGTATCGCTGATCACCCGAGTCTCAGTGACTTGGTGATCACAGCGCGCCCTATAGGGTGCGCGCAGGGAGCATGCAGAGGGGAGGCCGTCATATGACGGCCTCCAGGGAATTGAGATCTGTGCTGTGGCCGTCTTTCGGCCATAGCGTGGATGGCAAGTGGTTAAACTTCTACTATTGATAACCACGGCTGCAAAGAAAACTATTGCAAAAGCCTGGAAAACACCCACATTATGTATGGTATCAGTTAAACATTGAGTAACGCAAGCCATGATTCACACTAAATCAGAGGCAATCGTACTAGATAAAGTTCCAATGTTCATATCATTCTGGCTTCCTTGGATTGAACACTACCTACCACCTGGTCTTGACCAATCTCTTATATTTTCATGAAGTAACTTACCAATCACACATCTTACCACCTGTGTTACATTTTGAATTTATTAACATAACATTCTCTTCCGGAGTTGTTTCCCCCCTCCACAACCTTTATACACCCTTCCCCCACCCTTTCTTTCCCCATACCCTTCCCTTTTACTATATATATGAATTCAAGCTAAATTAATCAGCTATATATTTCCTAATGTTACCACTACAAGGGAGATTCTAGGGATGGTCCGATTGACTGACTATCTTTAATCCAGGGAGTAACCAAGCCACATGGTTAGATCTTGGTCCTGAATTGTTTACTTACCTCTCTATGCCATCCTAATAATAACTATTCTTTTACCCCATATGATATCAGATCTCCTCCAATCCTAAGTCTTGAAATAATTATTTTTACCATGAATTCAATCTAGTTTATTATATATGTTTATCTTTACCTAAAGTATGTGTTTAACAAATATACCCCAAGTTAGATAATTTTATGAAAATTATTACCTTCTGTTAATGTACTGAGAAGCCTAATTTCAAACTTTTGTGCATCTTGCTTAACTACAAACTTATTGTATGATTCTTTTTAATGTATTGTTCTCAATAAAAGATTTGAAAAGGAAAATGGTACTCTTGAAATAGTCAAGTTTTATATTCATAGTTGATGGGTAAATATGATTTTATAATGTTTATACAACAGTGATGCCAGGGCTGGCCTAAGACATTGTGCTGCCTGGGTCCAAGAATGAAATGCTGCCCCCCCCCCCCAAAAAAAAACTCACGCCCACAAGGCCCCGACGTCCATTATTTTATATCATGATAATTAACCACTTCAATACTGGGCACTTTCGCCTCTTTCCTTCCCAGGCCAATTTTCAGCTTTCAGCGCTTTTGCACTTTCAATAAGAATTGTGCGGTCATGCAACACTGTACTCAAACAAAATTTTTATCATTTTGTTCACATAAAATAGAGCTTTCTTTTGGTGATATAAGTGAAAAAAAGAGCGGAAATTTTGAAAAAAAATATATTTTCTGCTTTAAAAGAAATCCATTAAAATCGAATTCTTTCAGAAATTTAAGCCAAAATGTATTCTGCTACATGTCTTTGGTAAAAAAAAATCCTGTTAAGTGTATAATAATTGGTTTGTGTGATCACAAACAGATGTACGCAGATGATCATTCATTCATAATGTACAGATGATCACGGACATATGTATGCAGATGATCATTGGGGCATATGATTTTTGTGTTGTATATGTGGGGACAGGTGTTTTTTTTACTGTGTGAGACAGTGTTTTGGGGACATTGTGTGTTTATATTGTGTGGGGACGTGTCAGAACACTGGGCTGGTGGTTAGTGTGTAAAAAGTTGTAAAAAAAAAAGCTCATACTCACTGTTCACCGGTTGGCTGCAGCGATCTGCTCTATTTTAACTGACAACTTCCATGTGAGGAGAGCCGATCGCCTAGCAGCCAGCTCTCTATTTACATCCTGCTGATCGGAGTGTCAGGGTGACACGAGCGCATCGGGATCGCGCCGCTGCATGCTGGATGTTCCTGAACGTCCACTCAGAAGGAAGCTCCCACCTGACCATATATGTGCAGTGGCGGGGTGGGAGGTGGTTAAAACTATAATATAAAATTTATCAGGAAGTCAATTTTTGCACTAAACACATAAGTGTGAACCTAGGTTAAGGGATAGTGTAGTATATAGGCAGGCTAGTGTAGTATATAGATAGGCTACTAGGGTATACAGACAGGCAGCTAGGGTAGTATACAGACAGGCGGCTAGGCTAGTGTATACAGACAGGCTAGTGTATACAGACAGGCTAGTGTATACAGACAGGCTAGTGTATACAGACAGGCTAGTGTATACAGACAGGCTACATGGGTATGTAGACAGGCTAGTGTAGTATATGCAGAGCTTCCTTGTGCTGTGTACTATCCCTCCCTCCTCCAGTCCGGGCTGTCCCTGTCACCCCTCTAGATCACTCTGTTCAGGAATGGGGTGTCAGTAAAAGATGGAGGGATCAGTGCTGGATCAGCAGATCAGTTTACTTAAAAAATACTGAAAAATATCAGTCAGGGAGAAGTGTAGAGAGTTATCTCTACACTTCTCCCTGACTGATATTTTTCAGTATTTTTTAATTCGTAGCTTCCATTACCCCTTCCTGCTCACAATGTGTTTGTTGATGTTCCACACCATAATGTCCCATGCCAGGGATTAAATAAGGCAGTTTATAATACACAGTGCTTTAGCACACAAAATGCCCAGTTAGAGTTTACATCTAAACTTTCGACATGATATAAGGCATGGCATGTAAAAAATGTCAGTAAAGAAAATTGTAAAATAACTGAAATTGAATTTATTTTACGTTGACATATTTTTCAGTTACTGATTTATTTAACATTCTCATAATCACAACTCTCTCAGGTCACTTCCTTCTGACTAACCTGCTGCTTGACAAGATGAAGAACTCTGGTCAGTCCCGCATCATCAATGTTTCTTCCTTAGCTCACATAGTAGGGGAGATTGACTTTGAGGATTTAAACTGGGAGAAGAAGAAATATAACACAAAAGCAGCTTATTGCCAAAGCAAGCTAGCTAATGTTTTGTTTACAAATGAACTGGCAAAAAGGCTACAAGGTAAGTCAGTCCTAAGAAAACGCCTTGTTCTTGTCATTTTAAAATAATGTAAACATACCTCTTTCCCAGAGGGCTTCAATTTACGCCTAATTTACATTGGTGCTTACGCCCATAGCCTATGAATGGGCTGTGTGTTTATGCGGCTTAGGCTGCCAGGTGCTGTGTGCAGGCAGCCTATTTAGGTCTATAGGAACGCAGCAGCTGCATTGACACAGCCACTCCTCCAATTTGACAAACATGCGGATGTGAATTTGGGGCCGCTCACCCGCATGTATGACAGATGTGTCCTTATAGACTTAAATGGACTGCCTGCACGCAACATTTGGTGGCTCGAGCCGCATAAAAACACGGCCCATTCATAGACTACAGGTGTCAGCACCCATGTGAGTGAGGCCGTAACCACTTGCCGACCAGTCACGTACCTGGTACATCACTAGACTTCAAGTGGTTATACTCGGATGATGCCTGCAGGGGCAGGCATCATCGCGGTACCGTTTTTTTTTTTTTAGAGCTGACAGTTGTTTCTTTTGTAAAAGACATCCTAGTGGCTAACTACATGCTGGATTGCTTTTACAAGCTGTGGGAGGGGACCTCCTCTCCCTCTTGCCTCTTTCTGCGGCTTTACTGGGATCTTTCTTCCTATCGGGAGTCATGATAAACCAGCCACGGCTATGATAACCCGAAAGTGATGACCTGACATTACTTCCGGTTTATCCAGATCTCAACAAAGCCATTTTCTAAAATCAAAAGCATTCAAACACACCGATATTGGTGTGCTCAAATGCTTTTTAAGGCAGAAGAGGAATTTGGGGACCTAAAGACCCCAGATCTCTCCATAAAGAGTACCTGTCACATGCCTATTGCTGTCGCAAAGGATGTTTACATTCCTTGTGACAGCAATGAAAGTGATGAAAGGTTCTTAAGTTAATAATGTAAAAAAAAAATTAAAGTGCTTTCACATGAAATGTTTGATTATCTATTTTCTCTGTGTATAAATGAAAAAATGTTGTAACCTAAGCGCTGATGTGGTAATAAATAATAGTAAAAATAGAAAAAACCTAAATGATTAAGCTGCAACCATTCTATTAGTGTTCTGGCACCACAAACTCAATTAAACCCACAATGGTGCGCTGCAACCAACTTTCTATTAAAAGTGCACAAATGCCTGTACAAATGAATATAAATAATATTAAATAGTGATAATATTAATGAAGTGAATACAGATATTGATAATAAAGTGCTGCGTGCTGTAAACTATTAAGGATAGTGATAATGACAGTAAAAGTGCTACGTAAACTAACTAGAATCACTAGCATAAAAACCATCAAAGCATAATGGAATGTGTCATTAATACATCAACACTGGGGCATAAGCCCGCCCCTCCGCAAACACAGCAAATTCTAGACAAGTACACAATAATCCCCAGTTCATACATGAATAAATGGTTCATGCAAAATGTAAAAATGAACAGAAAAAAGGAAAAAACTCCTCCCAGCGGATTTGCTCAGTAATACTCAGTTATCCAGTCCTGCTCCTCTTTCACCATTTGCATGAATTTCTTATGAACTTTCTATAAACTTCTCCATTTGTACCATAGGAAGGAAAGAGAAAACACTCATTGCGCAAAGATCTTCATGTGTATTGGGAATAACAAATAGATCCACTCACATGTTAATGCCTTACAGATAGTTTCCGCCGAGACCCTACAATAGGCTGCCCAAGAATTTGCCACTGCCCTGGTGGAATGCGCCTTTAAGCCCTCCGGAATTGGTAGTTTACTCAGTGAGTAGGCCTTTTTGATAGTCTTTACCAGCCATGAGGCGATGGTGTGAGCCGATGCTGCCTGATCTTTCCTATGGCCATATGGAACAATTAAAAGGTTCTCCGACCTTCTGATCGACTCGGTTGCTGAAAGATACTTTAGGATGTTGCCCCTGACATCCAGAGGATGAGTGTCACCTTGATCTGTGATAAGGGCTAGAAGGTTGATCTCTTGATTAAAATGGAAGGAGGAAGGCACCTTAGGTACAAAACGGTCTGAAGGCCTCAGTACTATTCTGTCCGGGTAGACGACCAGGTATGGCTCCTTGGCCATCAAGGCTTGCATCTCCGAGACTCTCTCTTTGCTGAAGTAATAGCAATCAGGAATGAAACTTTAAGCGTCAGGTCCCAAAGGGAGATGTTGTCGAGTGGAGAGAATGGTTCATTAGACCGGATTTCCAGGACAACTGAGAGGTCCCATGCCGGGAATGAAGGTTTCCTAGGTGGCCTTAGTTTAAGGCAGGCCCTCTGAAACTGGATGACTAGAGGATCAAATGCCCATTTGACCCCGGTCAGAGCGGATAAGGCTGATACCTGGACTTTCAGGGTACTGGATCGAAGTCCTTTGTCTAGGCCTGACTGCAGGAATTCCAGGAAATGAGAGGCTGCCAGAGAAGATATGTCCCAACTTTGTTGTTGAGAAAAGGTGGTAAACTTCTCCCAGATCCTTCGGTAGGTGTTGTTGGTAGTCGGCTTCCTAGCCTTGAGCAATGTCTCCACTACCCTCTGAAAACAGCCCTGTTCTAGATACCTAATCCTCTCAGCCTCCAGGCCATCAAATGTAGCCTCTCCGGGTTCACATGTAGAAGCTGGCCCTGAGAGAGCAGGTCTGCTGACAGCGGGAGAGGAAGCGGATCCGCAGTGTTCAGTTGAAGGAGAGTAGTGAACCATGGCCTCCTCAGCCAAAAGGGGATCACCGCCACTACTAGTGCTGCCGACCTCTTGAGCCTCAGAAGGAACCTTGCTATGAGGGGAGTCGGAGGGAAGATGTAGCCGAGGTTGAAGTTCCAGGGATGTTGAAGACAATCTACTCCCTCCGCTGAGGGAAAGGGAATTTTTGATATAAAGATCTGACATTTTGCATTTGTTGGTGTAGCCGCCAGATCTATGTCCAGTGGGCCCCAGGTCTGAGTTATGAGCGTAAATGCTTGGGGGCTCAGAGACCACTCGTTGTTGGAAACAAAGCTTCTGTTGAGTGAGTCAGCCAGGAGATTCTCAACCCCTGGGATATAGGCCGCTCTCAGATCCAGTAGGTTCAGTTGCGCCCACTCCATCACGGGATAAACTTCCTGCATCAGGGAGGAGCTTCTGGTGCCCCCCTGCCTGTTGTTGTAGGCGACGGCCACACTGTTGTCCATCCTCAGGAGGACTCATTTCCCCCTCAGGTAAGCACTGAAGGCCAGGAGGGCCTGACAGGCTGCCTTCATTTCCAGCATGTTTGAGACTGCATCCAGGATCCTGAATGGCCAGCGCCCCTGGGTCACATGATGTTGGTAGTGTGCCCCCCATCCCTCCAGGCTGGCATCCGAGGTTACCGTTTCCTGAGGAGGGGGAACTATATGCTTGCATCTCCTCAGGTTACAGGGACGGGTCCACCACTGCAAGGATTGTTTGACCTCCTCCGAGATGTAGATTGTTTGGGTCATGGATGAGCCATCCCATTGGCGCCGAAAGGAAGTTTGAAGAGGTCTCGTGTTTCATTGGGCCCATTGGACCATAGGAATGGTTGCAGACAGAGAGCCTAGGAGACTGAGACATGCTCTGGCTGGTAGGGATGCTGCCGAGATTGCTCTTCTCACCCTCTGAATTAGTGGGGAAATCTTCTCTACCGGTAGTTCCACTGTGTTTTTCCGGGTATCCAACTCCGCACCCAGGAAGATCATCCTCTGGATGGGATGAGCATTGCTTTTTTTCCAGTTTATTAACCAGCCCAGTCCTTGTAGTGTGGTAACTAGGACCTCTCGATGTTGGACAAGGGACTCCTGGCTCCTTAAAAGGAGGAGGATGTTGTCCAGGTAGTGATAGACTCTCAATCCGATCTCCCTTAAGGACAATATCACCGGTAGCAAGACCTTCGTGAAAGTTCTGGGGGCAGTAGAGATCCCGAACGGGAGACTCTGAAACTGGAAATGGCCCTGATTTACCGAGAACCAAAGGAACTTCTGAAAGGCGACATGGATCAGGATGTGACGATAGGCGTCCTAGAGGTCTATGGAAAGGATCCAATCTCCCTGATTTATGGCTTGGAGGATCGATCGTAAACTTTCCATCTTGAATGACTCCACTTGAATGGAGCGATTTGAGGTTTTTCAGATCTAAGACTGGACGAGGGTCCCCTGATTTCTTCTTGACCATAAATAACGGGGAGTAGAATCCCCCCCCCCCCCCCCCTCTGTGATGTAGGTACTTCTATTATTGCTTTCTTCTGGAGAAGCTCTTGAACGTAACTGGTCAGCAGTAGCCGTTTTTCCCCTGATGGTGGAAACCTGGTCGGACAAAAATTATTCCCTGGGGGACGTCTTCTGAAAGACCATCTGTGCCCAAAACGGACAGTGGCCACTGAAAAAAAAAAAGGGCCAGAAAAGAAAAAAAAACTGTTGCAGGTCATTCTACTTCATCAAACAAACCGCTAAGTGAGGCAGTCTACCTGCTGTTATCCAATAATCCAGTTCATGTGTGAAAAGGAAAACCCTGTATCCCCCCCAAGTGTACAATATCAATCTGTTGTCTTGTGGAACTTCTTGGATGTTAGGCTAAGACTGTGCACATGACCTCAGCTTTTTCTTATGTTCAGATTTGGCTCCTCACAGTTCAAAGCCCCACCCCTGTGATTCAACAGTCAATTGCCATAGCTTCACAATATTTAAAATTAGTTACATTTTATGTTTAACCACTTAAGCCCCGGACTAATTTGCAGCTAAAGGACGAGGCCCCTTTTTGCGATTCGGCACTGTGTTGCTTTAACTGACAATTGCGCACTTGTGCGACGTGGCTCCCAAACAAAATTGGCGTCCTTTTTTCCCACAAATAGAGCTTTCTTTTGGTGGTATTTGATCACCTCTGCGATTTTTTTTTTATTTTTGTGCTCTAAAAAAATGCAATATTTTTTACTTTTTGCTATAATAAATATCCCGAAAAAATATATAAAAAAACTTTTTTTTTCCCTCAGTTTAGGCCGATACGTATTCTTCTACATATTTTTGGTTAAAAAAATTGCAATAAGCGTTTATTGATTGGTTTGCGCAAAAGTTATAGCGTCTACAAAATAGGGGATAGTTTTATGGCATTTTTATTAATCATTTTTTTTTTTACTAGTAATGGTGGCGATCAGGGATTTTTATTGTGACTGCGACATTATGGCGGACACGTTTTGACACATTTTTGGGACCATTGGCATTAATGCAGCGATCAGTGCGATTTAAAAATGCATTGATTACTGTAAAAATGTCACTGGCAGTGAAGGGGTTAACCACTAGGGTGCAGTGTAGGGGTTAAGTGTGACCTATGTGTTTTTTTTACTGTAGGGTGGCGTGGCTTGGCGTGTGACATCACTGATCGTCTTTCCCTATGACAGGGAACAGACGATCAGTGACAGCCTCACTAGGAAGCACGGGGAGAGGTTTGTTTACACTTACCTCTCCCCGTTCTTCAGCTCTGTGACCCGATCGCGGGACACCGGCGGCGATCGGGTCCCGCGGCCGCGGTCACGGAGCTCAGGACCGGGTCGCGAGCCGTGCCATTCTGCCGGCGTATATGTGCATGAGGCGGTCCTTAAGTGGTTAAGGGTGTATATTTTTTAAATTTGACGTTTCCATTTTTCTTTATAGGGACGGGGGTGACTGCAAATTCTTTGCATCCAGGTGTTGCAGACACAGAACTCGGCAGACATACGGGGATGCACAAATCTTCATTTTCTAGTTCAGTACTGGGTGAGATAAACATTTCCTATTAAACACTTATCGATTACAGTAGTTTAAGGCTGGCCTTACACCTCTAAAACAGATGAACAAATCTCTGCTGTGGCTTTTGTATTCTGACAGCTGGTGCCACCAGATGTTGGAATACTTGAACAGTACTTGCATCTGAATGGATGCAGCTACTGTTTATTGAAAGAAGGATTTTTTGGAAATGATGGACTTTGTAGGCATAACACAACAATATTTGTAAGTAATTACCAGAATTTTTTTTACAAAATTAAAATACTAAAATACAAAAACACATACAAAAACTTGCATATTTCAACAATAATTGCCTAAGAGCATAATAATCACACTATCATCAAGGTCAAGTTGGATAATGAATAAATCGGATAACCGAATATTGTACTTATCAAAGAATAACAATTACCAAACAGACAGACAGTGTATTATATATGACTCCGCTCGAATTGCCCTACATGTTACGCATTAAACAAGGCTTCATCAGGAGCTTTGGCGTTTTATTTCCAAGTAAGAGTAGGAAAGGAAAGAGAGGAGGGAACTTTCTTGTCCTGTTAAGGCAGTCTAATGCTAGACACGCTTGGGTGACCAGTACTTGCTGATGTACCCAAAGACATCCAAAATGCTCAACTATAGGTCAAATCAGTCCAAGATACTCCCAGTAAGGGAAATCAAGATTACCAAAGGGAATATAGTGTTTCCTGATGTACTGCACCACCGATATCTTTTAGACTGCCGTTCCTCACGCTCCCCACTTGAGTGACAGCACCATGCCAGGTAAGCAGCCCTTACCTGGTCTAGCATTAGACTGCCTTAACAGGACAAGGAAGTTCCCTCCTCTCTTTCCTTTGGTTGTTAACCAAGGCTTAGATTACCATTCCCCGCCCGAATCCACTGTAATTCTACTCTTACTTGGAAATAAAACGCCAAAGCTCCTGATGAAGCATTGTTTAACGCATGTAGGGCAATTCGAGCTGAGTCATATATGATACACTGTCTGATAATTGTTATTCTTTGATACAAGTACAATATTCGGTTATCCGATTTATTCATTATCCAACTTGACCTTGATAGTGTGATCATTATGCTCTTAGGCAATTATTGTTGAAATATGCAAGTTTTTGTATGTGTTTTTTTATTTTAGTATTTTAATTTTGTAATAAATTCTGGTAATTTCTTACAAATATTGTTGCATTATGCCTACAAAGTCCATAATTTTCAAAAAATACTTCAATTATCGGGACGTGGCATTTGTTTTTTGTGTGTCATATCCACAGTACCACTCTGTGGTGATATGTTGTTTTAAAGGGCAGCTGCTGTTTAGCCAGCAGTTTTTTTGCCCATTTTTTTGGATTTTTTCAGACAAATTTTTAACAAATTTCTTTGATTACTGCACTGTTACTGAATAGCTACACTAAACTTGATAAATAAAAAAAGTGTTTTCATGTTGCAGGTCCCATATTTTGGTTCTTGATAAAATCACCAAAACAGGCGGCACAGTCCAGCATCTACCTTGCTGTAGCTGAAGATCTCCAAGGCACGTCTGGAAAATATTTCAATGCACTAAGAGAAAAAGAGCCTGCTCCCCAAGCTTTGGATGGGGAGAGTGCAAGGAAACTTTGGGAAGAAAGTGCAAAACTTGTACATCTTGATGAAGCATTACAAGAATGTAAAGTATAGTCAGGAAATTATAGCAATTTCACTTATGAATTATTTTCAGTGACATGTCTGTGTAAATAACCCAATTAAGTGCTTTACTTTTTTATAATAAAATAAACTAAATTGTGTTTGAGGTATTACATTTTGGTGTCCCCAAGTGATAACACTGTATATTTCCCAAGGTGTAGAAATCACAGATGTCATAAGGACAACAGATGAAGGTGGAACAGTCATAGTACTTAAAGTGTTACTAAACCCATTACCCTGCATTTATCTGGTCTCCCACAGTACACAGAACATTGAAATGCAATAATTTTTGTAAAATACAAAATGCTAAATAGCTTTTTCTCATCAGCAGTATATAGCAGTCTTGTGACTTCTAACAGTTCTTGGTTATAGCTTGTAGGAGGAGTTTGCATACTGCACTGAGCTGTCCTATCAGGATGCAGGGCCCCTGACCCTCTGGACAGTGCTGATTGGCCATGTGCTGATCACATGCACTCTCCCAAGAAAAAAAAAAAAAAAAACAACTCTAGCAATACACACCAAACTGAGCATGTGCAGCCTGACTCCAAAGGCTCTGTTTTATCTTGACTTGTTCTGAAATCATTGGAAGAAGAGGAGGATCAGTGCATACAGGATCAAACAGCCTTTTTACACAATGTGCAGAATTAACCCCTTAGGCTCCACAGTGAGTATAATAAGCATTCTTTACTGCATATACAGACTAATTTTACTATTATGGGCTTAGTAACACTTGCCTCACAGTATAGGGAGGAGGCTGTAGGACAGCTCCAAGATTCCATTACTTATTAGACCTTGGAAAAAGATCCTACCAGTGCTTTCAGGAGGTTACTGTTGGAGTCGATTGAACAGCATAAGAGAATTTAAGTTTTAAGTACAAAAAACGCTAAATACCTTATGGTGGATACCCCTATCGCCCTCCTCTTTTCTATCATCTTCCCAAAGTCCATAAATCGGGTGTTCCCATACGGGGCCGCTGATTGACTGTTGCTTGACTGGTGGAACATCTAAGAGAGTGGGTGGATATGCATTTGCAGCCATTGGTTATAAGACTACTGGGTTACATCAAGGATACAGGTATGAAACTATCATATATTTGTATACCGTGGGGTGCAGCTTCTACATGGGTAACATTGGATGATGGAGTCCTTTCTTTATCGTACATCACGGGACACAGAGCACCATAATAATGACTATCTGGGTTATACGCCACCTATAGGTGAATGGACACTAGTAACCAAAGACAGGAAGTTCCCCCAGATAACCCCTCCCATACAGGAAGTACCTCAGTTTTTTTGCCAGTGTCTTAAAGGTGATGGTCGTGGCTGTTTGAAGCTCTTCAAAACTTAATGATGTCCCAGTGAAGGTGTTATGTTCGGATTGCATGAAGGCTAAATGGATGGTACCGAGTCTCATGGGAAGGAGAGAAGATTCCTTGAGGTTTTGCCTGTAATGCAGCCTTATGGCGCCGGACCCTGCGTAATGGAAACCTGTGCAGTGTTTGTTCTGACCAAGGTGCTTTTCTGCAGGGTGCTATACAGGTCCAGGGGAGTGGACCCCAGATTAAGGGGGACCCAGTCTCTGAAGGTCTTTTATGACAAAGCTCGCCATGAAGGGTGAAGATTGGACTCCTGTTATGTTCAGAGTCCTGCAGCAGGAGTGGTAAGTCCGCATTTGTTTGCAGTTTCTCTGAGGGAGGGAAATCTGACTGTCTGTTCTCCCGGTGGCCACTGGGAGCAGTGTGCCATTTAATCATGCTATGTACTCTTACTCATGTGGCTGCGGTTTCTCCTCCAGCCACTAGAGGGCACAGGCTTGCACAGTATGGCCTCTTTTTTTTTTTTTTATAGGCAGGAAGTGAAAGGGCGGCCATGCCATGTGGCAACAGGTTCAGTAGGCCTCTGGACACATAGCAGAAGCCTAAAGATACTAATAACGTGTGGGAGAACTATGTGAAGACAAGTCATGATTATATGCTCCATATTTACTGCTTATCTGTACAACTGAAAGTTAAAACACCCCTGGATGGTTAGCAGTTCACTTTAAAGTTTTGACTGCTCTATAAGCAGGTGCAGCGTAGTATACATGCTTGTAATCTTGTTGCTTAACCACTTCCCGACCGCCCCATGTAGATATACGTCGGCAGAATGGCACGTACAGGCAGAATCACGTACCTGTACGTGCCATTCTTCAGGCGGTTGGGGGGTCCAATCGGACCCCCCTCCGCCGGCGGGGACGGTCGGGATCGTGTCAGGAGCGATCCGGGACGAGGGGACGGCCAGTGGTTTCTGGCCACCCCCTCGCGATCGCTCCTGGCCAATGAAAAGCTTCCCCTTCCTGTCTATTGTATAGACAGGAAGGCGGAAGTGATGTCACGCTCGGTGCGCCGGTCTATGTGACCGGAGACGCCGAGCGGCGAACATGTAAAGGTTAGTGCACAACAGTACACTGACACCAGTACAGTTAGGCACATATTCCACCCCCCTGTCACCCCCTGATCACCCCCCAGATCTCCCCCTCCCCCCCCCCAGTCACAGTGTCACTAATTGCAGTGATCATTTTTTTACTGATCACTGCATTTAGTGTCAGTGTGACTGTAATAACTGTCAGGGCAGTTAGTTTTAGGTCCAAGGTAGCCCCCTACCCCCCCCTAATAAAGGTTTAACCCCTTGATTGCCCCCCAGGTAACCCTTTCACCCCCTTTTGCCAGTGTCACTAAGCGATCGTTTTTCTGATCGCTGTATTAGTGTCACTGCTGTCGCTAGGTAACCATTTTTTTTTTTTTTAGGTAACCGCCATGTTTATATAGGTTCATAAATAGTTTTATAGGTCAGGTACCCCCATATTACAACCTAAATAAAGGTTTTAACCCCTTGATTGCCCCTAGAGTTAACCCTTTCACCAGTGATCACTGTATAACTGTCACTGGTGACGCTGGTTAGCCAGTTAGTTATTTCGTTATTTAGGTTCCCCGTCAGGTTTTTATATAGCGTCAGGTACCCCATATATTACCTAATAAAGGTTTTAACCCCCTGATTGCCCCTAGTTAACCCTTTCACCCCCTTTTGCCAGTGTCACTAAGCGATCGTTTTTCTGATCGCTGCATTAGTGTCGCTAGGTAACCATTTTTTTTTTTTAGGTAACCGCCATGTTTATATAGGTTCATAAATAGTTTTATAGGTCAGGTACCCCCATATTACAACCTAAATAAAGGTTTTAACCCCTGATTGCCCCTAGAGTTAACCCTTTCACCAGTGATCACTGTATAACTGTCACTGGTGACGCTGGTTAGCCAGTTAGTTATTTCGTTATTTAGGTTCCCCGTCAGGTTTTTATATAGCGTCAGGTACCCCCATATATTACCTAATAAAGGTTTAACCCCCTGATTGCCCCTAGTTAACCCTTTCACCCCCTTTTGCCAGTGTCACTAAGCGATCGTTTTTCTGATCGCTGCATTAGTGTCGCTAGGTAACCAGTTTTTTTTTGTATTACTGTTACGGGTGACGCTGGTTAGTTAGCTTGTTTTTTATACTGTCAGGGCACCCGCCATTTATTACCCAATAACGGTTTAACCCCCTGATCGCCCGGCGGGTGATATCAATTAGGTTTTAGGGTCAAATAAGGTCTGCGTCGCCCCAGGTTAGTGCCAGTACCGCAAACACCCACGCACAAAGCATACACCTCCCTTAGTGGCACAGTATCTGAACAGATCAATATCTGATCTGATCAGATCTATACTAGCGTCCCAGCAGTTTAGGGTTCCAAAAAAAACGCATTGTTAGCGGGATCAGCCCAGATACCTGCTAGCACCTGCGTTTTCCCCCTCCGCCCAGCCCAGCCCACCCAAGTGCAGTATCGATCGATCACTGTCACTTACAAAACACTAAGCACACATAACTGCAGCGTTCGCAGAGTCAGGCCTGATCCCTGCGATCGCTAACAGTTTTTTTGTGGTAGCGTTTTGATTCAGTCGCTTCAGTCAGGAGCTTTTTTACCTGTGAATCTCAAAAAAATAAAAAAAAATAAAATAGTTGTCGTTTTATTGTTCTCTCTCTCACTCTATTCTCTCTCTATTGTTGCTCTTTTTTTACTCCATTCTATTCTGCAATGTTTTATTATGTTTTATCATGTTTTATCATGCTTGCTTTTCAGGTATGTAATTTTGTTTACTGTGTTTTAGTGTTAAGCATTTTTTTGTTTTCAGGTGCGCCATTCAGTTGCAACGCGGATTTATTTATCTTGACAGCAACAGCGTTTGCTCCCACGATACATAAAGACGCGACTCCAACACTGTAGGAGGTGATTTCACCACCACAGTTAAAAAAAAGAGCATATATGCCGAAGCATGGGGGCAGCAGGGGGGGGGAGGAGCGATTGGCTCCTAATGCCACGTACATACGGTCGAAATTCCGACCGTGTGTACACGGCATAACTTTTGCGGGAGGATGCCCCCATGCATCGGCATATATAAAATGGTGCATGTATGCCCATCATTAGAAGTGGGTGGATGAAGGGAGGTATTCTAATGGTGGGCATACCCACCAATCAATCTCTTTTTTTCGTTCAGCCAAGAGGCTGCATGAAAAAAAAAAAGATTACAATATATGTCCAGTATGTTGCTGGACTTTGAATGGTTATACCAGAATGATGCCTGCAGGTTTAGGTATCATCTTGGTATCATTCTTTTCAGCCAGTGATCGGCTTTCATGTAAAAGCAATTCTAGCGGGTAATTAGCCTCTAGACTGCTTTTACAAGCAGTGGGAGGGAATGTCCCCCCTCCCGGATATAAACCGCGCCATTGGGAAATTGGGAAAGCATTTTATCACACCAATCTTGGTGTGGTCAGATGCTTTGAGGGCAGAGGAAAGATCTAGGGTCTAATAGACCCCAATTTTTTCAAAAAAAGAGTACCTGTCACTGCCTATTGCTATCATAGGGGATATTTACATTCCCTGAGATAACAATAAAAATCATAACAAAGAAAAAAAATGGAAGGAACAGTTTAAAAATAAAATAAAAAAGCTAAATAAATAAAAAAAAAACCAAAAAAAAAAAAAAAAAGAACCCCTGCCCCCCCTTCTCTTGCGCAAAGGCGTACACAAGCGTTGGTCTGGCGTCATATGTAAACAGCAATTGCACCATGCATGTGAGGTATCACCGCGAAGGTCAGATCGAGGGCAGTAATTTTAGCAGTAGACCTCCTCCGTGAATCTAATGTGGTATCATGTAAAGGCTTTTAAAGGCTTTTAAAAATGTATGTAGTTTGTCGCCACTGCGTGTTTGTGCGCAATTTTAAAGCATGTCGTGTTTGGTATCCATGTACTCGGCCTAAGATCATATTTTTTATTTCATCAAAAATTTGAGCAATATAGTGTGTTTTAGTGCATTAAAATAAAAAAAAGTGTATTTTTTCCACAAAAAATGCGTTTGAAAAATCGCTGCGCAAATACTGTGTGGAAAAAAAAAATGCAACACCCACCATTTTAATCTGTAGGGCCTTTGCTTTAACATTATATATAGTGTTTGGGGGTTCAACGTAATTTTCTTGCAAAAAAAAAAAATGTTTTCATGTAAACAAAAAGTGTCAGAAAGGGCTTTGTCTACAAGTGGTTAGAAGAGTGGGTGACGTGTGACATAGGCTTCTAAATGTTGTGCATAAAATGCCAGGACAGTTCAAACCCCCCCCAAATGACCCCATTTTGGAAAGTAGACACCCCAAGCTATTTGATGAGAGCAATGTTGAGCCCATTAAATATTTTTTTTTTTTTGTCCCAAGAGATTGAATAATGAAAAAAAAAAATATATATATATTTTTTTTTACAAAAAGTTGTCACTAAATGATATATTGCTCAAACATGTCATGGGCATATGTAGAAATACACCCCAAAATACATTCTGTTGCTTCTCCTGAGTACGGGGATACCACATGTGTGGGACTTTTTGGGAGCCTAGCTGCGTACGGAACCCCAAAAACCAATCACCGCCTTCAGGCTTTCTAAGGGTGTAATTTTTTTATTTCACTTCTCACTGCCAATCACAGTTTCGGAGGCCATGGAATGCCCAGATGGCATAAAACCCCCCAAATGACCCCATTTTGGAAAGTAGACACCCCAAGCTATTTGCTGAGAGGTATTGTGAGTATTTTGCAGATGTCGCTTTTTGTCACAAAGTTTTGAAAATTGAAAAAAGAAAAAAAAAATTTTTTTTTCTTTACTTTCTTCATTTTCAAAAACAAATGAGAGCTGTAAAATACTCACCATGCCTCTCAACAAATAGCTTGGGGTGTCTACTTTCCAAAATGGGGTCATTTGGGGGGGTTTGTGCTATTTTGGCATTTTATGGCCTTCGAAACTGTGATAGGTAGTGAGGAGTGAAATCAAAAATTTGCACCCTTAGAAATCCTGAAGGCGGTGCTTGGGTTTCGGGGCCCCGTACGCGGCTAGGCTCCCAAAAAGTCCCACACATGTGGTATCCCCATACTCAGGAGAAGCAGCAAAATGTATTTTGGGGTGCAATTCCACATATAACTATGGCATGTGTGAGCAATATATCATTTAGTGACAACTTTTTGAAAAAAAAAAAAAATCTTTTTTATTTTTGTCTTTATTCAATCACTTTGGACTAAAAAAAAAAAATATTCAATGGGCTCAACATGCCTCTCAGCAAATAGCTTGGGGTGTCTACTTTCCAAAATGGGGTCATTTGGGGGGGGTTTGTACTTCTCTGCCATTTTAGCACCTCAAGAAATGAAATAGGCAGTCATAAATTAAAAGCGGTGTAAATTCCAGAAAATGTACTCTAGTTTGTAGACGCTATAACTTTTGCGCAAACCAATAATATACGCTTATTGGCATTTTTTTTTACTAAAGACATGTGGCTGAATACATTTTGGCCCAAATGTTTGACTAAAATTGAGTTTATTAGATTTTTTTTATAACAAAAAGTAGAAAATCTCTTTTTTTTTCAAAATTTTCGCTCTTTTTCCGTTTATATCGCAAAAAATAAAAATCACAGAGGCAATCAAATACCATCAAAAGAAAGCTCTATTTGTGGGAAGAAAAGGACGCAAATTTTGTTTGGTTACAAAATTGCATGACCGCGCAATTACCAGTTAAAGTAGTGCAGTGCGAAATTGAAAAAAGACCTCTGGTCCTTTGGCTGCCAAATGGTCCGGGGCTGAAGTGGTTAAATGCATGTTTAAATATACACGTTTGGGAAAATGTGAGCATGGATGCATTTTTAAGGAGTTATATCTCCAGTATAGTGCATATGTGCTTGGCTAAATCCTGCAGGTCTAGTTGGGCCCAACTTCAGTTAAGCAGATGCTTGCAAACCTGCTGAAACGAATGGTTGCACAAGGATGCATGATTGCACAAAGATGCATGTTTTTGTCATGTTTTGTATAAATATACATGGTTATACATGTTTGCATAGAGATACATGATCATGGTTGCTTGACCACTGGGCACTTAAACCCCCTTCCTAACCAGACTAATTTTCAGCTTTCGGTGCTCTCACATTTTAAATGACAATTACTCATTCATGCAACACTGTACCTATTTCACACAAATAGAGCTTTCTTTTGGTAGTATTTAATCACTGCTGGGTTTTTTATTTTTTTGCGCTATATAAAATTCTGTAAAAAAAAAAGCTTTTTTCTTTGTTATAAAATTTAGCAAATTAGTTATTTTTCTTCATAAATTTTGGCCAAAATTTATACTGCTACATATCTTTGGTAAAAATAACCCAAAATCGTGTATATTATTTGGTCTTTGTGAAAGTTATAGATTCCCCATCTATGGTGCCAATCCCTGAAAATTGATTACACCTGATGCACTGACGGCCTATCTCATTTCTTGAGACCCCAACAAGCCAGGAAAGTACAAATACTCCCCAAATGACCCCTTTTTGGAAAGTAGACATTCCAAGGTATTTAGTAAGAGGCATGGTGAGTTTTTTGAAGTTGTCATTTCTTTCCACAATTCTTTGCAAAATCAAGATTTATTTGTTTATTTTTTCACAAAATTGTTATATTAGCAGGTTATTTCTCATACACAGCATATGCATACCACAAATTACATCCCAGAACACATTCTACTACTCCTTCTGAGTATGGCGATACCACATCTGTGAGACTTTTACACAGCGTGACCACATACAGAGGCGCAACATGCAGGAGCACCATCAGACGTTCTTGGAGCATAAATTGCACATATAATTGTAAATATACCGCTTACACTTTTGAAGGCTCTGGAGCACCAGGACAATGGAAATGCCCCAAAAATGACCCAATTTTGGAAAGAAAACAACCCAATGTATAATCTGAGGCATATTGAGTCTTTTGAACATGTCAAGTTTTTGAAAAATGTGTAAAGAAAAGGAAAACGCATTTTTTTTTTTTTACACAAAGTTGTCCATTTTATACAATATTTCTAACACATAGCATGTACATACCAAAAATTACATCCTAAATGATATTCTCCTACTCCTCCTGAGTACAGCGATGCGACATGGGGGAGACTTTTACACAGCCTGGCCACATAAAGAGGCCAAACATGCAGGGAGCACCGTCAGGTGGTCTAGGGGTATAAGTTTCAAATCTAATTTGTCTAGCTATTACACTTTTGTGAGGCACTCTAGTGGCATGGATGAGAACTGATGTGGCATGGACAAGCATGAATGGGGATGGTTGAGTATGGATGGGATGACTGAGCATGAATGAGTATGGCTGGGTACGGCTGAGCATGGATGGATGGATGAGATTGCTGAGTATGGATGGATGAGTATTGCTGAGTATGGATGGATGAGCATGGATGAGTATTGCTGAGTAGGGATGGATGGCTGGATGAGGCTGGAATTGTCACCTATCAGCGCTACAAATCCAGCCTACAGCGCTGCAGCACCTTATCTCTCCCCTCTCCGCTTACACTGTGCCAATCAGTACAGAGAGGGGAGAGAGGAACCAGACATGACACCGGTTTGTTTACAAGTGATTGCTCTGTCATTTGACGAAGCGATCACATGGTAAACATCCGCTGTCAGCAGCCATTTACCATGATCTGTGATCCCCATTTACCAAGGATCCGGTGGTCACACATATTCCCAGGTGCGTGCCCGATTCTGGGAGGACATCAATGTACACCCTCCCAGAGTTATCAAGCCGCGCTGTAGCCGTTAAGTGGTTAAGCATGCATGGATGCATGTTTATTCATGTTTACATAAATGTACAAGAATTTACAGGTTTACATAAAGATACGTGTTCATAGTTACACAGAATGCATAATCGCACAGAGATGCATGGTTATTAATGCTTATATAAAAATGCATGTTTGGACATGTTTATATAAATTTACATGAAAATTCATGATCACATAAAGATACATGGTCCCATAAAGATACATGGTTGCATATAGATGCGTGTTTAACCACCTGCTTACTGGCCAGTAAGCAGGTGGTTAAACACGCATCTATATGCAACCATGTATCTTTATGTGATCATGAATTTTCGTGACCAGACCAATTTTCAGCTTTCATTGCTCTCACATTTTGAATGACAATTACTCAGTCATGCAACACTGTACTCAAATAATTTTTTTGTCCTTTTTTCCCATAAATAGAGCTTTCTTTTGGTGGTATTTGATCACCTCTGGGTTTTTTTTTTTTTTTTTGCTCTATAAATGAAAAAAGACCGAAAATTTTGGGGGAAAATTTTTTTTTTTTTGTTTCTGTGATAAAATTTTGCAAATTAGCAATTTTTCTTCATAAATTTTGGCCACAATTTATACTGCTACATATCTTTGGTAAAAATAACCCAAATTAGTGGATATTATGTGGTCTGTGTGAAAGTTATAGAGTCTACAAGCTATGGTGCAAATCATAAAAAAATGATCACATCTGATGTACTGAGGCTTATTTCATTTCTTGTGACCCTAACAAGCCAGGAAAGTACAAATGCCCCCCAAATTACCCATTTTTGGAAAGTAGACATTCCAGGGTATTTAGTAAGGGGCATGGTGAGTTTTTTGAAGTTGTCATTTTTTCCCACAATTCTTTGCAAAATTAAGATTTTATTTAATTTTTTTTTTTTTTTTTCACAAAATTGTCATTGTAATAGCTTATTTCTCTCACATGGAATGTGTATACCACAAAATACATTCTGCTAATACCTCAGTATTACGATACCACATGTGTGAAACTTTTTCACTACCTGGCCACATACAGATGCCCAACATGCAGGAAGAACCATCAGGTGTTCAAGGAGCATAAATTACCCATCTAACTTGTTGACTTCCTATTACACTTTTGAAGGCCCTAGAGCACCAGGACAATGGAAACGCCCACAAAATGACCCCATTTTGGAAAGCTAACACCCCAAACGTATAATCTGTGAGGCATAATGAGTCTTTTGAATGGTTCATGTTTTCCCAGAAGTTTTTGCAGAAGCAAAAATAACACCCCAAAATGCATTCTGCTACTCCTCCTGAGTATGGCAATACCACATGTGTGAGACTTTTACACAGCCTGGCCACATACAGAGGCCCAACATGCAAGGAACACCGTCAGGTGTTCAAGGGACACATAGCATGCACACACCAAGAATTACACCCCAAAATACATAATGCTGAGAAAAGGGTAAACAAAAGATTACCTGTGGTTTTAGTAGCTCAGTTGTCCACAGGAGGATAGCACTGGTCCAGGCAGCAGGCAGGGAGTTGGTCAGCAACAGCGAACACAATTTTTCAGGCAGCAGGCAGGGATACTGTCCATATACAGTCCAGTCTCCGTGCAGAGATATTGTCAGCAGTGCCAAAAATATTGGTAGTAGGCAGGTCAATGTGGTGTGGTCAGTGCGACAGATAGAGGCATGAAGGCAGTAAGTCCTACAGGCAGCAGGTAGAAGTAGGGCCTCGTTCAGGACAGAATGGGGATAGGGGTAGAGGCTTCTCCCATCCAAATCTCTTTGAAGCCTCAGAGTCTCCAGACCCTAATCTAGGAATGAGAAAACAAAGAAAATAGTTTTCTTCATCCAGAAAAACTATTCTGGAGCCCCTCACATATGCGAGACCCCTGTGTTAAATCCCACTAGTCCAGTTGTAGGGTACAAGATCAGTCCAAGAGGCAGGCAAATATCATGGTCAAACAGTCCAAGGTCAGTTCCAGATCAGGCAGAGGTATGTACAGAATTGGCAGGCAGAAGCATGGTCGAATAACAGTCCAGGGTCAGTTCCAGATCAGGCAGTGGTATGTACAGAATCGGCAGGCAGAAGCGTGGTCAAATAACAAGCCAGGGTCAGTTACAGAGCAGGCAGTGGCATAAGGGGTGTGAAGGCAGGAACTGAGGATTAAGTTTACCATACTTCACTAATAATTTATTGAAGTATGGTAACAGCAAAAACAGTCACCTATGCAGAGGCCTGGTTCGGAAAGACATTGTGCAGAATAATAAGATGTGTCTCTTCTGACTCCTGCTTTGGTACACACCTTACATCTTTTTTGACGTCTTTGTCCTGTTGGTTTTGGGGGATTTTATCAGGAAAGTGGCGCTCGGAGAGTCGACTAACAGCATCTGATTGGATATTTTCTGGGGGGCTGTTCGGGAATATAAGGGCAGTGTAAACTTGCTACTGGTAGCCATAGAAGCGTTTGGGGTTTTGGGTGGAGTTGCAGTAAATTACAAATGAATTGTATACAGCCAATTGAAAAAAAGAAATCGCAACTTTTTTGTACCAATAGCATGTCCGTCTTATGGCAAGGTATGGTTCCATCATTTGGTCATTATTGTCGACTCCCCCCATGAACAAATTATAGTCGTAGATGCATTTGGGTTTGTTTATGGGGCCACTCCTTCTGGGGATCTCCACGAACGTATCATTGTGGATAGAAGACAACATATATACATCCCTTCTGTCCCTCCACTTCACTGCCAGAATCTCCTTATTTCACAAACTTGCCGCTTCTCCTCTTCTCAACTTCTTGTTCACAAGACTTTAAGGAAAGCCCTTCCGATTCTTTTTTTTACAGTGCCACATGCTGGCATCTTCATCCGGTGGAGGTTGTGGAAGAGGGGCAGGGATGTGTAGAAGTTATCTACATACAGGTGGTAGCCTTTATCCAGTAGGGGGTATGCGAGGTCCCAAACCACTTTCCCGCTGGATCCTAAGTAGTCCGGGCAATTAGGGGGCTGCAGCTGGGTGTCCTTCCCTTCGTACACTATAAATGAATATGTGTACCCTGTGGCTCGGTCACACAATTTGTACAACTTCACCCCATAGCGGGCCCCTTTGCTGGGGATATATTGCTTAATTTTAAGCCCGCTGCTAAATTTAATAAGGGACTCATCCACACATATGTGTTGGGCCAGGGTAAACAATTGGGGGAATATTTCTGAAAAATAATTAAGTATTGGCCGAATTTTGTAAAGCCTGTCATATTTTGGGTCATTTCGGGGAGGGCACTGGGTATTGTCACTGAAATGTAGGAACCTCATGATCATCAGATACCTGGCTCTGGGCATTACTGCGGAGTAGAGCGGCATGTGGTGGAGGGGGTGGGTTGACCAATAGGTACGCACTTTTTTTTTTGTCGAGTCCCATATTGAATGTGAGGCCTAAAAAAACCTTGAACTCCTCCACCGTTGGGTCTCTCCATTCATAGGGACGGGCATAATATGAGGTTGGGTTTTGCAAAATAAATTGCTGGGCATAAAGGTTGCACTGGGCCACAATTGACCCTAACATGTCCTCCGTAAATATTAAATTAAAAAAATCTATTGGGGTAAAATTCTCTGTGTCCACCTGGACTCCTGGCTGGGCAGTGAAAGGTGGAAGGTTGGCTTCTCCTGAATTAGGAGGAAGCCACAAGGGGTTCTGAAGGGCATAGGGAAGGCTGGAATGGGTCCTAACCCTTTGGGGCAGAGGTGACACCCCACTGGTACTTGGACTTTCTTGCACTGCGGTGCTAGTAGATGGCACTGCGGTGCTGGTAGATGGCACTGTGCTGCTGGTGGATGCCACTGCCTCACTAGAATACCTTAATTTGGCGGGCCGAACAACTTCCTCCTCTGAGTCACTCAGTGTTTCACTACTGAGGACTGGCTCATAATTCATGTCAGATTCCGAATCCGAATTTGAAATGGAATCTGACATAGAGACCTCCCCGTTGCTCTCGTCGAGAGCGTGGGAAGAATTTGGTATGCCTCCTCGGCGGAAAAACATCTTTTAGACATATTGGTTGCTGGTGGTTGAGACTGCACAGGTGTATGCCAAGCCTGCACTGATGAGGTGGCACTGATGAGCACTGATGTGTACTGATTGATGGCACAGATGGCCACTGATCGCACAGATGTGCACTGATGAGGCGGCACAGATGTGCACTGATGAAGCAGCAGAGATGTGAACTGATGAGGCAGCACAGGTGGGCACAGATATGCACTAATGAGGTGGCACAGGTGGGCACTGATATGCACTGATGCGGTGGCACAGATGGGCAATGATGATTTGGCACAGATGTGCACAGATGTGTACTGATTGCACAGATGTGCACTGTTGAGGTGGCACAGATGGGCACTGATGGGTCGGCACAGATGTGCACTGATGGGTCGGCACAGATGGGCATTGTTGAGGCAGCACAGATGTGCACTGATCGATACAGATGGGCACTGATTGGTACAGATGGGCACTGATGAGGTGGCACAGATGGGCACTGATGAGGTGGCACAGATGGGCACTGATGTGGCACAGATGCGCACTGATGTGGCACAGATGCACACTGCACAGACAGGCACAGATGGGCAGACAGGCGGGCACAGATTGGCACAATTGGCAATGATGCACACAGCTGGGCACAGATGGCACTAGCTATGTGTGCTAATGATGACTGTGGGTATACTCTGGTTTCTCTTCAGATCGAATAAAAAATGATGACTGTGGGTGGGCACTGATTTGGCACACTTTTTTTTTTTTCATATATAGATCACTCACTGACACTCACAGATCGCTCTCTCTCCTCACATGCTGTCTCTGTGTGAGGAGAGAGAAAGCCGGCAATGAGAGATGATCTCATATGTTTACATTTGAGAGCATCTCTCATTGGAGGTGGCGATCGCGATGTAAACGGCCGATGTGATTGGCCGTTTACAGCGATCTCTGGCTATGTCCAGGGGACACGGCCAATACAGATTTCCCCCGCTGCGTGCTCACGAGAGCGCGCGGAGAGCCAGGTTATAGTGCGGATCTCAGGTGTTTAAACATGTTTTTATAGATATACATGATTTTACATGGTCACATTAAGATACATGGTTGCATAGAAATGCTTGATCGCATAAAGATGCTTGATTGCATAAGGATGCTTGATTGCATAAAGATGCATGATTATACATGTTTGCTTAAATAACAAGGGTAATACATGTTCACATAATGCCACCTACACATGATCGGACTTTCCGGCGGACTATAGTCCGGCGGACATATCGATCGTGTGTGGGCTCCAGCGGACTTTTGGGAAGAAAAATTGATTTAAAACATGTTTTAAATCTTCCCGCTGAAAGTCCGCCAAATGAACAGACTTGCCCACACACATGGAGTAAAGTCCGTTCATTTTGAACGTGACTCGAGGTACGACGGGACTAGGGAAGGAAGTCAATCTCGCCGCTTTCACCGGCGAGATTGACACCTTGCGAGCCCCGTCGCCTGGTATGGATTTTAAGGGTAACCCCCCCTACGCCCAAAAAACTGCGTGGGGGTCCCCCCAAAATCCATACCAGACCCTTATCCGAGCACGCATCCCCGGCCGGTCAGGAAAGCCCCCCCTCCTGAGCCATACCAGGCCGCATGCCCTCAGCATGCGCCCTGTGGCCCCTCCACCCCAAAGCACCTTGTCCCCATATTGATGAGGACAAGAGCCTCTTACCGACAACCCTGGGCGTTGGTTATCGGGGTCTGCAGGCGGGGGGCTTATCGGAATCCGGTAGCCCCCTTTAATAAGGGGGCCCCCAGATCCCGGCCCCCCACCCTATGTGAATGAGTATGGGGTACATGGTACCCCTACCCATTCACCTAGGGGAAAAAAAGTAAATAAAAAATACACTAGACAGGTTTTTAAAGTAGTTTATTAGGCAACTCCGGGGGTCTTCTTCCGGCTTCGGGTGTCTCTCCGCACTTTCCGGCCTCTTCTCCCGCTCTCCGGTTGTTCTGCCGGGCTCCTTCGCTATCTTCTTCCAGCTCTTTTACTAGCGTTGGCCCGGTCTTCTTCTGGTTCGTCGTTGCTGTCGCCGTCTTTTTTTCCTTCTCTTCTTCCGATGTTGACACAACGCTCTCTCCTGCTGTAGTGCGCTGGACACGCTGCGTGTCGACTTACAGTGGTGTGAAAAAGTGTTTGCCCCCTTCCTCATTTCCTGTTCCTTTGCATGTTTGTCACACTTAAGTGTTTCGGAACATCAAACCAATTTAAACAATAGTCAAGGACAACACAAGTAAACACAAAATGCAATTTGTAAATGAAGGTGTTTATTATTAAAGGTGAAAAAAAATCCAAACCATCATGGCCCTGTGTGAAAAAGTGATTGCCCCCTAAACCTAATAACTGGTTGGGCCACCCTTAGCAGCAACAACTGCAACCAAGCGTTTGCGATAACGTGCAATGAGGCTTTTACAGCGTCCTGGAGGAATTTTGGCCCACTCATCTTTGCAGAATTGTCCTAATTCAGTTACATTAGAGGGTTTTCGAGCATGAACGGCCTTTTTAAGGTCATACCACAACATCTCAATAGGATTCAGGTCAGGACTTTGGCTAGGCCACTCCAAAGTCTTCATTTTGTTTTTCTTCAGCCATTCGGTGGTGGACTTGCTGGTGTGTTTAGGATCATTGTCCTGCTACAGAACCCAAGTTCGTTTCAGCTTGAGTACACGAACAGATGGTCGACATTCTCCTTCAGGATCTCTTGGTAGACAGCAGAATTCATAGTTCCTTTTATCACGGCAAGTCTTCCAGGTCCTGAAGCAGCAAAACAGCCCCACACCACCATATTTTACTGTTGGTATAATGTTCTTTTTCTGAAATGCAGTGTTCCTTCTACGCCAGATATACTTGGACACACACCTTCCAAAGAGTTCCACTTTTGTCTCATCGGTCCACAGAATGTTGTCCCAAAAGTCTTGGGGATCATCAAGATGTGTTGTGGAGAAATTGAGACGAGCTTTGATGTTCTTTTTGCTCAGCAGTGGTTTTCTCCTTGGAACTCTGCCATGCAGGCCATTTTTGCCCAGTCTTTTCCTGATGGTGGAGGCATGAACGCTGACCTTAACTGAGGCAAGTGAGGCCTGCAGTTCCTTGGACGTTGTTGTGGGGTCTTTTGTGACCTCTTGGATGAGTCGTCGCTGCGCTCTTGGGGTAATTTTGGGCGGCCGGCCACTCCTGGGAAGGTTCACCACTGTTCCATGTCTTCGCCATTTGTGGATAATGGCTCTCACTGTGGTTCGCTGGATTCCCAAAGCTTTGGAAATGGCTTTATAACCCTTTCCAGACTGATAGATCTCAATTACTTTCTTTCTTAATTGTTCCTGAATTTCTTTGGGTCTCGGCATGATGTGTAGCTTTTAAGGATCTTCTGGTGGACCTTACTGTGTCAAGCAGCTCCTATTTAAGTGATGCCTTGATTGTGAACAGGTGTGGCAATAATCAGGCCTGGGTGTGGCTAGAGAAATTGAACTCAGGTGTGGACAACCACAGTTATAGTATGTTTTAACAAGGGGGGCAATCACTTTTTCACACAGGGCCATGATGGTTTGGATTTTTTTTTTCACCTTTAATAATAAACACCTTCATTTACAAATTGCATTTTGTGGGGGGCGTGACCGAGCGCAGGTGTCTGAGAGCAGTGTGATGTGAGAAGAGGGATGTGAGAGGTTGTATGTTACTTCTTCCTGCTCTATACCCACTGACTCCCCGGAGATAGCATGCGAGGCACAGCGAAGAAAGCGTTTGCAGATTGAGAGACTTCCTTTCATTTCCACTGACAGAGCCTCTGCATCTATATCATACTGCCTCTACTATTATACCGCTGGTTCCCCGCTTATCACCGTCTTACTGTGGCCCCAGAGGGGGATCGCATAGACTGTGGGACAAACGCTGCGGTGGCTTTCCCCCTCCCTCTCTGGCTGAATCACCGGCATACGAAACCTCGCGAGACTTCGAGCGGCAGCACTGTGAGTGGCGTGCTGCGAAGGGAGAGAGGAGGTGGTGAGGAGGAGAGTGGAACTCAAGTGCAGCGCTGCCAGATTGCGGCCGGAACCCCGGGAGATATTGGGGGCGACACGTGGAACAGCGGACTGCATCCCTTGCCAGTCGGCAATAGCTGTGGCAGTGGCGAGAAAGCTGACAGAGCAAGTAAGAGTTTCTTTTAAATACACCTTACCAATCTATGGGACTGGCCTCACTGGAATCAATCCTTAAAAAAAAGGAAACTGTGGGGAATGTTCTGAGCTCAAGCTCTGGGGCTTATGAATTGAAGGCACAGTATACATAGTGCACAGAAGTGGGGGAAATAAACTTTTATTGTGCATGTCCTCATTTTTATTTTCACTGGAGGTTGAGATTGGAAAGATTGCAAGAGCTTGTATCCTGTATTTTGGAGCAATGGAAAGTAGCATTGTGAATATATGAAGAAAAAGGAGAGATAAAAGGAATAAACATTTTTTTTTTTTTTTTTTTTTGTTTCCTCTTTTTCTCTCCCCCCTCTCCCTTCCTTTTATACTTGAACTCAGCTGACTTTTATTATCCTCTCATCCCTGTGGTCCATCCAGGCAAGGGGCTTAATGTGCAGAAGCTGATAAAACAGGGTTTTTTATTGGTTTCCATCGGTAAAGGCTGGGCCTTTTTTTTTTTTTTTTCATTCCCTTTTTTTGAATAAAGCGGTGCTGTTATTGGGGGATAATATCTGCTCTTACTTTGCCTGTATACGGGGAGATATATAGGTCTAAAGGTATTTGAGCAGGGATGTCTACCAAAAAGAAAGAGGATCACTCTAATACGGAGGGTGGAAGCTCTCAAACAACACGCGCAGCTGCAGCAGCTAAACTAGTACGTTATGCACATACATCAGCAAACCCAGCGCATTCACCAGGCAGAGGGAACCAACACCAACAAGTGCAGACAAAACCTCCAGTTGAAATGCCATCAGCAGATAGGAGAAGCCAGGGCCGGGATACAACCGCCCCAAAACTTGCAAATAAAAAAAGCCATGCTGAGGAAAATATTGGGGAGATGTCAGCAGGTGTAACCGCCTTGGCCCCCATAATAACGCCTATAGTGGCCCCAGGGGGAGCGCCACCGAAGGGGGAAGAACCAACTCTGAAAGAAGTACTATCAGCTGTAAATGCATGTAGAGGGTCAGTAAACAGTCTAAGTGATCAACTAACTGAAATTAAGGAGGAGCTGAAGTCAATAAATCAGGAATTGCAGAGAACTGTTGCCAGGATAGTAGCAGCGGAAGAAAGGTTGAGTACGGTGGAAGATGAAGTCAATCCAATGAAACAAGAAATGAAAGTAATGAAAGAACAAATGGGCTGGCAGGCTTCAAAACTGGATGAAATCGAGAACAGGCTACGTAGGAACAACATACGGGTTGTAGGCCTGCCAGAACGGAGTGAGGGCCCTCACCCCATACATTTTCTGGAGAAATGGTTCAAAGATACGTTCGGTGAAAAGGCTTTCTCACCACTTTTTCAGATAGAAAGGGCTCACAGAGTCCCAATGAGAGCTCCGCTGAAAGATGGTTATCCTAGACCTCTACTTCTAAAGCTACTTAATTATAACGACAAGGTAGTAGCATTACAAAAAGCCAGAGAAATGGGGGACATTTTTTTCAACGGAGCAAGGGTTTCGCTGTATCCCAATTTCTCTCCAGAACTAAGTAAACGCAGAATGGACTTTAAGAAAGTTAAACGTAGCTTTTTAAAAAATAAGATTACCTATGCACTACTATACCCAGCACGTCTCCGGATTATGACTCTAGAGGGCCCTATGTTTTTTGATACGCCAGGAAAAGCAGCCAAATGGCTGGAAGATAATAAAATGGAACTCTAGATGGAAAGAGCTGGAGAATGCGGGGAGGGGGAGTTGAGGGGGGAGAGGAACTGGGGAAAATGTCTTATGTATAAATATACCAATATGTGACAAAGGGGGGAGGGAATGTGGGGGCGGGTTGGGGGTTTCTTTTTCTTTTTTTTCTTTTTTTTTTTTTTTTTTTTTTTTTGAGGGGAAGCATGTTGGGCTAAGAGTGGGAAGAAGTACAAAGGTGTGGGATATATGAATAGTGTGTGTTGTGTAAGGGAGGAATGGGTCACAAGAACAGCCCCTATGGGTAGCCTAGATAGGCAGAGTAGAGGGGGAGGGGGGGTGGGAGGGAGGGTCAAGTGCAGATGGATGGGGAAAATAAGGTATGCAATCACAAGTAGCACATTTCAAACACAAGGGAGAAAGGGAGTAAAAAGCAACATTGTGGCACTAAGAAGAAATTTACACGAATTGGAAAGTACACCTAAAAATTATGCACTGACAAATCAAAGGAGAAGATTTTACTTCTATCGCGCAGGGTGTATTAAATATTTTTTATCTTTTTCTTTTTATAAAATTTTTGGATCACTTGGTATATATACGGGGGTATTTTTTACCCAACTTTTCCCCTTAGACCTCTTCTGGATGTCATTCTCTTTTTCCCCCTTTTATTATTGCGGTGTTCCCGCGTACGGTGCCCTTTTTTATGTTGCTTTTTTCTTCACTTAACAATGCGGCATAAAACTTTTAACATAGCCTCCTGGAACGTTCGGGGGATGGGCGATCCAATTAAAAGAGCTGTAATTTTTTCCACAATTGATTTATATGGGGCAGACATAATCTGTCTACAAGAGACGCATTTAATGAGGGAAACAATAGCAAAATTAACCAATAAGAAATTTCAATACCAGTACCATTCAATTTTCTCTTCCTACTCGAGAGGGGTGAGCATATTAGTAAAAAAAGGGTTATCCTTTGTGTGTAGAGAAATTAATATAGATAAAATGGGTCGCTACATCTTTTTGTATTGCTTTATCGAAGATGAACCTTATGTACTGGCAAACATCTACATCCCTCCACCTTTCAAAATGGAGGTTCTGTATACACTAATGGAGTTTTTATCAGATAAAGAAGATACCCCAGTAATGGTAATAGGAGACTTTAATGAAGTACTTGACAGAACATTAGACAGATTTCCAGTGAAGGCTGGGATGGATGGAATAAGGGAAGGACGTTTATCCCAATTTTTGGAAGAAGTAGGGTGGTGCGATTTATGGAGAATAGGAAATCCAGATGTGCGGCAGTACTCCTGTTTTTCGGGCACATACAATACACTGTCTAGAATAGATATGGTATGGGGAAATAGAGATATATTGCAGCTAGTAGTAAAGATAGTATACTACCCAAGAGGGGTGTCGGACCACTCGCCACTGGTGATTACAATTAATACAAAGAAAAAATGTCCCATAAATAACTGGAAAATAAGCCCCTTCTGGTTGGAATTGATAGAAAAGCCAGAAGAGGTAAATAAAAAACTACGGGAATTTATATCTCTTAATGAAGGGACAGCACCAGTGGGAGTGGTATGGGACACTCTGAAAGCTTTCTTAAGGGGTTTACTAATCCAACAAGTGGCCCAAATAAAAAGAAGCTCTAGAGAGTGGGAAGAAAGAGTAAGGAAGGAGGTGTTGGAGGCAGAAAAACTATATGTAGAGGAACCATCAATTGTTAGACAAAGAAGTTGGCTTGAGAAACAGAAGAAATATAAAATGCTGGTTACAAAGAAGTTGGAGAATAAATATCTCTTTCAGAGACAGAAAGCATTCGCAGAGGGAGAGAGTGTAGGCCGTATGCTTGCTCTCTTGACCAAAACGAATTCAACTCCTTCTAATATCTCGGCAATAAGAACAGCTGAAGGGGCGATTTCCTCCCAGACTACGGCAATCTTGGAGACATTTGAGACTTATTATGAGGATCTATATAGATCAAAGAGGGTAGAGACAACAGAGGTGGCAGAGGCAATGAAGAGCTTCCTAAGGGGAATAGAGATACCGGTACTACAGGAGGAAGAAAGAGAAGCTATGGAGGCCCCTATAACCTTGGAGGAGCTACAGTCAGCAGTAAGGGGGATGGCAAATCAAAAGTCTCCGGGGGCCAGACGGGTTGCCCGTAGAGATTTATAAACAGTATGGGGAGGTACTGCTCCCAGAATTACTGAAGGTGGTAAATAGCGTAGTAGTAGAAGGGAAACTGCCCACCTCAATGACAGAGGCGATTATAATCGTACTCCAAAAGGAGGGGAAAGATCTACTGGATACAGCATCCTATAGACCAATATCATTATTATGTTCAGACATTAAGATCATGGCCAGGGCGATTGCAGTTAGAATGAATAAATATATACAGAAACTCATACACCCGGATCAGTCTGGGTTTATTCCCAATAGAGCAACGAGTACCAATATTAGAAGGGTCTACCTAAATTTGCAGACGCCAACAGAAAACACGGGAAATAGAGCTATCTTATCGTTGGATGCAACAAAGGCATTCGATAGCCTAGAGTGGGACTTTCTCTGGCTGGTCTTGAGAAAATTTGGGTTTGGACCCTCCTTTATTGGACTAGTAAAAACACTCTACAATTCCCCACAGGCCAAAATTAAAATCAATAATGAATGTTCCAAGATGTTCCGTCTGGAGAGGGGGACGAGACAGGGTTGTCCCCTGCCCCCCCTCCTCTTCACACTGGCAATAGAACCGCTGGCGGCACTAATTAGATCCTCACAAGATATTCGGGGATTTCAGAGGAAGGTAGGGGAGGAGAAAACTGCACTATATGCAGATGACATATTACTCTTCCTGGGGGACACTAATAAATCCTTGAAAGAGGCAGTGCAGCTAGTGGAACGTTATGGACAATACTCGGGTCTAGTGATAAACTGGGGAAAGTCAGCACTCTTACCCGTCGACCCACTGGACAATATAGGTCTAGGAGACATGTCGCAGTTAAAGGTAGTGGAAAAGATGGACTATTTGGGGATAGTGATAACACGGCACCCAGCGCAGTATATTCGTAATAATTTGAGCCCGTTGCTGGATAAATTTAAAAGAAAATCAGATATATGGGGACGACTACCACTGTCAGTGGCAGGACGTATTAACCTCATTAAAATGATCTGGATGCCGCAATTGCTATATATACTCCATAATAGCCCAATATGGATAGGAAAGGAATGGTTCAAAAAGCTAGAAACCATGTTCAGGGAACTGATATGGAAGAAGGGTAAAGCAAGGATTGGGCTCTCAACATTACAAATGCCAGCGAATGAGGGAGGAATGGCTGTTCCACACCCGCACAGTTATTTTCTAGCTGCTCAGCTACAGCATTTAAGTGGATGTGGTATAAAAGATGGAGAGAACTCCAGCAGCAAAATGATGCTATTGGATGCACCTCATAGTACTGTAATAGGAAATCTTGAGGCAAACTCCTTCTCGGTCAGATGCCCAACATTGGAAATGATTGTGCGGGTCTGGAAAGCGGGCAAGGCAGCAATGGGATATGAGGGACTGACGGAATTCTCCCCCCTTTGGGATAATAAAAATTTGAGGGAAATTCAGGCCATGGGGAGAATTAGAGAATGGGAGAAGCTGGGTATAATTAGGGTAAGACAATTATATAAGGCCAACATATTGAAATCCTTTGCAGAATTAAGTAGAGAATATGGGATACCAAATACGCTATTTTATAGGTACCTACAAATAAGACATGCCCTACAAGCCCAATTTAAATCACAATTAGTGGTATGGGAAGAGATCCCCTATCTTCGAAGAATAATTAAAGGGGGAGATCTCAAAGGTATTATCTCAGATCTATACCAACAGATCAGTATTAGATCAATTCCTAGAGATACAGTGGAGAAAAATAGAGGGAAGTGGGAGAAAGACCTAGGAGCCATAACAACTGACCAATGGGAACAGATATTGGATCAAGGACCACTGGTGTCACTATCGCCATCCCAGAGAATTTCACTCTTATTTCTAATACACCGAGTATATTACACTCCAAAGAGGCTGTATATGTATGGGAGGAAATCAGACGATAAATGCCCTAGATGCCAAGACTCCGGAGATCTCATACACATGATGTGGAGGTGCCCGAAGCTGCAGAGGTATTGGAGTACAGTACTGGATACTATCAACACAACCTTTGGGATAGAATTAAAACTAGAAGCAAAGGTTTGCATACTGGGATGTATGGAAGGAAGTCAGGGTCCAAAAAATATCTTGGTAGCAGTACGTAGATGCCTGTTTCAGGCTAGGAAACTGCTGGCACAAAAGTGGCAAGCAGCGAAAGCCCCCAACCTGATGGAGTGGGTCAATACAATGAACGCGACAATTTGGAAGGAAAGAGTTGTATTTATCAGAAGAGGAAACTTCAATAAATTTAAAATGATATGGGAACCTTGGTTGAGGAAAATGGGCTGCCCACCATAAAAGTGGCGTAGATAAGAGGTGCTAGTAAAAATGGGTCATAAGCACAAGATAAGAGAAAGAGGTGAAAATGAATAAGAGCCTATAACTCCCCTCTAACGAGCATATAAAATAGTGCAAATAAAGGAAACTAGTGCTTGTGTAGAAGAACCATGGGGGAGGGAAGGGAGGGCTGGGGTAGGGGTAAAAGGATTGGGAATACTAATGTAAAATATCGCAAGTCATGGCATGTGTATAAATATGTATTCTGTTTTGTATTCAAGAAAATAATAAAGAAATAAAGTTTAAACAAATTGCATTTTGTGTTTACTTGTGTTGTCCTTGACTATTGTTTAAATTGGTTTGATGTTCCGAAACACCGTAGTGTGACAAACATGCAAAGGAACAGGAAATGAGGAAGGGGGCAAACACTTTTTCACACCACTGTATATAGGCATAATAGGCGGGGTCACCGGGTGATATCCCCGCCCCTTATGACATCACAGTCCCAGGGCATGCTGGGACTGTGACGCCATAAGGGGCGAGGTCACCGGGTGACATCACCCGTTGACCCCGCCCATTATGCCTATATATTTTGATACGCAGCGTGTCCAGCACATTACAGCGGGAGAGAGCGTCGTGTCAACATCGGAAGAAGAGAAGAGGGAAGAAGAAGATGGCGACGACGAACCAGAAGACCGGGCCAACGCTAGTAAAAGAGCTGGAAGAAGATAGCGGAGGAGCCCCACCAGTAGACCCCGACAACCAACGGCCAGGGTTGTTGGGAAGAGGCTCTTGTCCTCCTCAACATGGAGACAAGGTGCTTTGGGGTAGGGGTGGGCGCAGGGCGCCCCCCTCCCCCAAAGCACCCACCCCCCATGTTGAGGGCATGCGGCCTGGTATGGCTCAGGAGGGGGGGGGCGCTCGCTCGTTTCCACCCCCTTTTCCTGACTGGCCAGGCTGCATGCTCGGATAAGGGTCTGGTATGGACTTTGGGGGGACCCCCATGGCGATTTTTCGGCATAGGGGGGTTACCCTCAAAATCCATACCAGGCGACAGGGCTCGCAAGGTGTCAATCTCGCCGGTGAAAACGGCGAGATTGACTTCCTTCCCTAGTCCCGTCGTACCTCGAGTCACGTTCAAAATGAACGGACTTTACTCCGTGTGTGTGGGCAAGTCCGTTCATTTGGAAAGTCCGTCGGACCTCTGCCGTAAGTCCGGCGGAATGTCCGTCGGACCTAGTCCGCCGGAAAATCCGTTCATGTGTGTGCAAGCCCGCTCGTTCGGAAAGTCCGGCGGGCCTTCGCTGCAAAGTCCAGCGGATTGTCCACCGGACCGTCCGATCGTGTGTACGGGGCATAAGGATACATGGTTGCATAAAAATACTTAATCGCATAAAGATGCTTGATCACATAAAGCTGCTTGATTGCATAAGGATGCTTGATCGCATAAAAATGCTTGTTCGCATGAAGATGATGGATCGCATAAAGATGCTGGATCATATAAAGATACATGATCGCATAAGGATGCATGATAACATAAAGATACATGGTTGCATAAAGATACATGTTTATACATGTCTACATAGATACGTGTTGCATAAACACGTTTCATAAATGCATGCTTGCTTATAGCCAGAATGCCTGTTTCCATGGGCACGTGTTGCATGAATGTGTGTATACAGCGCACACTTTCATATTTTGCCCAAATGCATATTTGCATGAACACATGCTTCCATAGAAGCATATTGCTTAAACACATGCTGGCATGTTTTCATTTGTACTGCATACATATGTTTATTACATTAAGCTGTATACATATGTACTTGTTTTCTCCAGGACTATTTACCTATGTACTTAGGCCCATATGCATGTAGTCCTATGTAAATATTTGCCTGAGGGTACATCCGTATAAGCGGATTGACCCTGTACTGCATACATGAATGCATGTATGGCAAGAACACTTGTATGCCTGCATGTTTGCATGCCTAGGTAATTGCAAACCTAAGGGCTTGCGTAGAGGTAAACCAACATTGTTTCAGGCCTGCATCCTTGGAGGACTGTTTATTAGGTTACCTGTTATACCAGTTAAACGGTTCCTGAAAAGAGATGCAGCTGGGGGAAGCTGGAGCACCGCTCTCAGGTTCAGTGATCTGGCAGGTATCCACATCCCCTGATGGACAGTGGTTTCGAGTGCATCTTAACCACTGTGGTGTTTGGCATTGCAGTGTGTCCTGGCGCATTCATTTTTCGTCAGACTGCGGCCACATCACCTTGTTCATGCCTGATCTTGGTTAATTGAAACCTAAGCAGGATTAAGCCTGATTAGTATACAGATGGGAGACTTCCCGGGGATACCAGATGCTGTAAGCTATTCCCCACTGGGATGAGGGAAGCATCTGAGGTTGCTGGGTTTTATGAGAGTATCTCAGGCCAATAAGACTTAGGGCAGTCTCTGAGGTGGTTTGTTCCATCTTTTGCCGGCAGAAACCTGGTAGGTTAAGGGCACCTCTTGGGACTGGGGGTCTGTCAGAGTCTTCAGTGTTTGCCTTACATTTGCTCTTGGAGCAGAAGTTATGGGCTCATTACTGTGAGACAATTAAATGGTGGCAGTTCCAAACTCAAATAGGAACATTAAGTCTATCTTAAGATCTCAATCCGCTGAACATCCTTTGTTTTCAGATAGGTAGACGGTTCAGTGATGACCTCTCTGCAAGAGATAGATTTCGGAGTCCATATTTACAGGCGCTCCCCGGGTTACAAACAAGACAGGGACTGTAGGTTTGTTCTTAAGTTGAATCTGTTTGTAAGTCGGAACAGGTACATTTTTTTAATGTAGCTCCAGCCAAAAAAAACGATTTTTAAGCTTTTTGGATAGCATAGGGGACGGTTAACACCCATGTAACGTTTGTTTTGCTGTCTGTGCCCCTGTTCAGAAGATTTCACCTCACTTTCTGTCCTGACGACAATTGGATTTTGAAAATTTTGGGTTATTGTAGAAACAAGCCTTGGTGATAAAGTGGAGTGGAGATACCTTTTTCCCATAATAACTCTTACAGGACAGACTTTCCCCTCCTAGGGGAAGATTTCCTCTCACTTCCTGTTGTCTCCCTCCATTTGTAAGTAGGAGTTGTTTGTAAGTCGGATGTTTGTAACTAGGGGACCGCCTGTATCTATAAACCCTCATCTTCATGGGGCGGTTTTTCTCCAGGCTCATCAAAGATTTCTGTAATTGCAGTGGAAAGCCATTTTGTTTTGTGAATCTTCCCTTTGGGTTGGCCACAGCTCCGGAGGATTCTCAAAGCATCTAGCCCCAGTGCTGGGCTTGCGGAAGACACCTCAATACTCTTTACTTCAATCTTGGCTTAAGAAGCAGTCAATTCCAGGGGTTCCTTCGATACATTTCTACAAGAGGAAGCTGTGTTTAGGTCAAGCAAAGATTGATGCTTGATATTCTTCCCTAAGGAATTTGGAAAATAACCACTGATGCCAGTCTCTCTAAGATGACTTGAGGCTGACTACAGTTCAGTGGGCTTGGTCTCCACAGGAGAAAATACTGTCCAATAGCTTGGAATTTTTGGCCAAGTATGCCTTGCTCTGGATTATAGGACAAACTTGTTGTAGGTTCAATCTGGAAATGCCTCTGCAGGCATATAGATATATATATATATATATATATATATATATATCTATTAACCACCAGGGTGGCACCAGAGGTCATGCGACTCGGTGAGGTGTACCACATTCTGTCTGGGACAGTACAAGTGCTGTCTCCATCGCCAATACATACTCCAAGTATAGGATAGTGGCAAGGGGAACTCTTCAGGTGATTACAAGTTCTACAACAGTTAGGACAGGTGTGTCTGAGACAAGACTCCCACTGCCAATGGTGGTACATGTACTGGTAGCACCTTAAGGTTTGGTTCTCCCTTATTTTGACGCTTTTTTCCCTGTTTCAGATTACGCCACTTCTTTTGCGAAGAATCCGTAAGGTGGTAATACTGATATTAGTGTTGGCTGAATTAGCCCAGGGGGGCTTGGTACGCAGAAATAGCGTGTCTTGCGGGGCTTACTCCTTTGGACACTCCCAGTCCAGCAGGACCTGATGGTCTTGAGTCCTGTATCTCAGCTTTGTTGAGCTCCTGGAAGTCAGCTTCAGGGAACTTCAATTAAAGGAGTTGACAGGAGTTGGCACCCGCAGAAATATGTGGGTGGGAGGTTTTCTCTTTCTTTCTCCAATTGGTAGAAGAAAGGAGTTTGGCCTTAAGTACCGTTAAGGGTCAGGGTTCGTCCCTATCCATTTTTTTTCCAGGGGTCGTTTCACACTTTTTTCATACCTCATACAGCAGGTAACTTGGACAGTCCCACCTGTCAGGAAATTTTTGTGTCCTTTGGACTTGAATTGGTTTTGACTGTCCTTGCAGAGGCCACTTTTTGAACCAGTCAGGGGATTCTGTTGGTCCTTTTATCTCAGAAGGTGCCTTCTTTGGTTGCTATCACTTCACGAAGTGGAGTGTCAGTATTTGACGGCTCTTTCATGCAAGGAGCCATTCTTGGTCTCCCATCACAAGGTGATGTTTCGTCCGCATCCATTTTTTATAGCTTAGTGGTTTCTATTTTTTCACTTGAATCAGGACAGTGTCTTGCCTTTTATATTTCTCCTAAATCCGCAGTCGGTAGGAGAAAGATCGCTACCTACTCTAGAGGTAGTTCAGACGCTCAGGGTCTACTTAAGTTGTCATCACAAGTCAGGAATCCTGGTTATGCTGCCAGAAGAGCCCAGGAAGGGTAGGCGGCATCCATGTTGGATTTTTAGCAGTGGAGAGATTCTCTGCCAGAAAATCTTGGGCCATCCATCATTGGATGTCAGTGGCCCAGGTGTACAAGACCACTATTTGGTCTTTGGTTGATACATCTACAGGGTTTTTACCAGGTCGATGTCAATCACGTAGAAATATTGCTTTTTGCCTCAGCGCATTACAAATTGCGAATTGGTCCTTCTTTGGTAGAAGTTTCTATAATAGTGTCTAAGTCCCCTCAGGGGCATTGCTTTAGGACATCCCTGATAGTCAATATTATAGTGCTCTGTGTCCTGTGATGTACGATAAAGAAAAATGGATTTTCCTACAGCTTACCTGTAAAATAATTTTCTTGGAGTACATCAGGTCCCTCCCCTCTTTTCTGGGATCTTCATTGCTTGCTACAAAAACTGAGGTACTTCCTGTATGGGAGAGGTTATATGGGGGGAACTTGCTGTCTATTGGTTTCCAGTGTCCATTCACCTATAGGTGGCGTATAACACAGATAGTCATTATTATGGTGCTCTGTGTCCCGTGATGTACTCCAAATAAAGGATTTTACAGGTAAGCTATAGGAAAAATATATTTTTTCTCCTTGATCGCTTATCACCTAGCATTGACAGCATTAAAATGCCATCTAAAGTGGTATAGTGCATATACTGCAGAGTTGCAGCAATTCCTGCTAATTTCCGTGGATTTCCTGTTAACTCTCAACTTCTTCATATTGTATAGAGTGTACCGGTATTTACAAAATGTGACATGTGGATGGGCGCCAAATTTTCTCCCTTCTTGGCAAATCTGTATATGGGGCGTTCTCCAAGTTTGCGAGTTTTCCATTTTTATAGTTAATCACCCTTTTAAGAACTATATATGCTGTGGGAGGGGAATAAGGAGAACTTACATGGTTTTGTGGATTACCTAATCAATAATCTCCTAAACTTGCATTCCTCACGTGAGTGGAACGACGGTTATTAACTTTTTAGATTGATGGAAGAAGCAGGGACAGGCTCACTAAGGCCTTGCTGGAAAGTATGTGCAGGCAGTTCCACACTCCTGGCTTCAAGCTGTCATCCTTCACAAGCCAAGAGATTGACACTGGTGGGAAAGTTCATAAGTGCTGGATTAAATTACTCTATATTTTGTTTGAGTTGCACTATTGTAGAAAACAGACTGAAAGATAGAGGCTACCCAGGTTGAAGAATTAAAAATATCGCTCTTGAAGAATAGTAGGAGTAGTGCATCCAGACTTAAATGATTTGCTGATCAGCGTGTCACTTTTGTGGCTACCTTCTCTGCAGAATACCATGATATTATAATCATAATTAGGCGACAATCTGATCAGAAAATTATGATACAAACTCTGTGCTGCATCCCTAAACTTGATGCATCAAAACTATTGAAATAGTGAGAAAATTAGACTTTTAATGCACAGCATATTTTGGTAAAATTAACATTTATTCAAATAATTGGTAAAATTTGTCAAGTTCAATCCATATAACCAAAAATTACAATAAAATACAATTATATATAAAACCTATCAATTTCAATACTATAGTGATTGCGCATAGTATTCTTTACAGTTGAACGTGTTTCTTAGACAAAGTCCTCTTCATCAGGAGCTATCAATACAGACTTTCTATAAATGCAATCTAAATATGATTACTAAAAAGTTTGTCATTCTATCATAATAATCATAATACAACAACATACATAATACAAGAGGGGATGTTCCCCCAGGGGTGGAGTGCGAGGGCCCAGGGTACACATACATGTACGCACAGGGGCCCCAGAGTGCCCTTTCCTCCTTCCCCTCATCCAATGTAGTCCTATTTGCTTAATTTCTAAATAACTTTCCTATATTACATATATTTTCAAGACTTATCTTCTAGTTTAGCATTATAAACCTCTTTTGGAAAAGGATAGGAAAATCATTTACCTCTTTCCTAGAATAAAAGGAATATTACATTTTATTCTATATCTTTATCGCAGTTGGTTAGCTTGTGATCTGGTAGTTTCAGTGAATGGTACTATCTCTCTATATAGAAAATGAACATTGATTTCTATTAAAGAAACCCCATCAAATCAACATAATGACATAAGTGAGGCTACAAATTAGATGACGCTGTTGAGCATATAGACAAGTAATTTCCTTCTATAGACTATTGTGCGGTATGGAAAAGCAAATTTACCTCATCACTGCTGTTCTAATATAAATAATCCAAATAGTAAGCGTAAAAAACTCCATCACAAAATTTGTTTAGATTCCCTCAATTGAGAGGAGTCTATAAAGAAAAAAAAGGGGGGGGGGGATGTATTAGAGAAAAGCACCCTTAATGGAAATCTTTGTAACTGTATTCACTTTATCCTGTCTAGCGATCGACCAACCTGTTCCTGGACTGTGAAGGAGGAAGAGAGATACCTGGAGACACCCCAGGCAATATATGTGTCCCTGATTGTCCCAAATTGGCTCCAGCTGCGGGTTCGGCGGCCGGATGTTGTAATACAACATCCTTCCACCCCGGCCCTGATCCAAAATGGCATGCGTGCCTGATTGCATCACGTGGCGCGTCATGTTGGACAGGCGCGGCTTCCCACACGTCAATCAAGGATACTGAGAGGAGGGGGAAGGGGATCCACCCACCTCTGACTCTCACTATGGCAAATAGGCACCCTGACCATGATGTCACTCATAGGGGGGGCGGACTGTACGCACTTGGGCCAATTGCTCGGTCACACGCCCACACTCGGGGAAATGCCATGCTGGAAGTGTTAAATTGCCCACACCTGGGCATATCCTGATTGCAGCACCAACCCCAAGGGAAAACCAAACAACAATAATTCAATAATAAAAAAATATAAATAAATTACTGCATTTAAATTGCTAACAATGTGGGGGCGTGTCCGGATGTAGAAGGGACAAGAAGCATTCTAAGGGAGCTCTGCTGATCCTGTTACAATCAGCACCCATCCTGAGGCTTACAGCACCTGGAGAGTTTTTAAACTCTCCCCAAAGGACACAGGGCATCTTCTGCACAGGCCCCAGTGAAAATTGTGAACTTTGGCCAGCCGATCGGGGCTCCACAGGGCTTCTCAATTCGGGGACCAGCCGACATCTTGAGGCCTACTCTGCCTCCATCATCCTCAGGCTCGGATGCCAACATCTGCGGGAGGAGAGGCAGTGAACAGCAGCCCATCAGCATCGGCCATCTCTGGGGGCTGCAGGAAGGTAAAGAGACTGGAAAAATTACAAGAAGGCACAGAGCTGCTCCCGGCCGCCGCCATCTTGCGGCCTAACAATCCGGAGCCATCCTGCTACTGCTGGCACCTGGGGGGACTTTTAATCTTCCTAGGGGGTCACTGGACATCGGCAGCACCTAACCAGCATAAATTGTGGAGCTCGGCCGGCCGATTGTTCTCCACGGGCCGCGGCCGGCTCCACTCCTCAGAAGCCTACCACCATCTTGGCCTACCTTGTCTCCAACATCCTCGGGCTCCAGTACAGCGATCTGCAGGTGGAGAGACATTGATTTTCCTGTCAGCAGTCCCTGGGAGAAGGCTGGTATGACCTACTGTTGCCTGGGGAAGCGCTGAGAGATCCATAGAGGCTGATTGCAGGTGCCATCTTCAGGCCTACTCTACCAGGCTCATCCTCCACCATAAGGTACTGTGTTACAGCATTGCTGTTTTATCCTCCCTGTACTTTACTCTGTGCCTCTGAGACATCATACTCCCCTCCCTGTGCCACCATCCTTGCCTCAGTGATTCTGCTCTGCCCTCCCTTACCTTATAGAAGCTGTGCTCTGCCAAAGGCCCTGGTCCTGTTAGGCAGCTCATTACTATCTGTGGAGCTTACTAACAAGACTCTCGGGCACTGAAGCATTGGCCTGAGCAGGGGAACACCTGGTCATGCGAAAGGGGGCTTCAAAAGCCGGTCACCAGACTCCACGGAAACAACACCAGACCCGCTCCTCATGAGGCCCCGACACAGGGGTGGCCGCTGCCATCTTGCCTTCCCCTCCTACCTCCACTAGGCCTGCACAGCAAGCAAAGGCAATGGCTGCATCCGAAAAAGACATGAATGAATCGGGTGCCAGTGGTTCCAGGCCTGCCTCTCCTGTACCGGCAAATGCTCAGGATGCGATCACTCGCCCGATCCTGGAAGCGATTGCAGCAAGCAAGGCCGCTGTAATGGTGAGCATTGACCATTTGACAACTGAATGTACTTTAATCAGGCATGATTTAGATAAGATCAGGGGTCGGCTCACTGTGGCAGAAGAGAGAATATCTGAAGTGGAGGATGTCTCCCATACACAAGGCAATCAGTTATCCGAATTGCATGCCATGGTAAAATCGCTGCAAAGCCGTGCAGATGACGCTGAAGACAGGCAGAGGAGAAATAACGTGCGGGTGGTGGGATTACCAGAGGGAGCAGAAGGGTCCCACACAACCACCTTTGCTGAAAATTTCTTTAAGCAGCTGCTGTCACTGGGGGAACAACCGTCAACGTATGTGGTAGAGCGTGCCCACAGGGTCCCCACAGGGAGGCGCCCCCCTGGTGAATACCCCAGGCCTTTTTTGGTACGTTTCCTGAATTTTAGAGACCGAGATAAGATTCTGGCTGCCTCCAGAAAAACCCAAGAGCTGAAATATGAAAATACAAAAGTAATGTTATTCCCAGATTTTTCGGCCGAAACACAGCGCAAACGGAGATCTTTTACCGAGATACGGAGGAAACTGCGGGAGAAAAATATCCAATACAGTATGCTATACCCCAGCAAGCTGCGTATTCAACACCAAGGCGCAGTGAAATTCTTTGAAAACCCACAGGATGCCTGTGATTGGCTGGACAGGAATCCATGAGAACGGTACAAGATTTGGTTCCATAATATTCTTCAGTTGCACCGGTTGTGCCTTTATTAAGACTGCCGATTACTCTTTGCATAGCTTGCCGGGTGAGGATTGATCAACATTATTCTGCAGCAGGACGGATGTGAGTAGAGACTAACTACAAATGCATTATTGTTGACATACAAAGCATCTTTTTGTCCACATTAGGTATGTGTCTGGCTGCTATAACCTGACGCCACTAGATGGTGCCAAAATCCTACATATGCCTGCTACAGTTCTTTTTGCATTTACATGCCCATTTTATATTGAACATGCTCCAATCATACTGACTAAATGGAGCTCCCTGGAAATGCTAGGAACAATCTACTGGTCTTGTCGGACTATCTTACGTCGGGAGACCTTCTAGCAACAATTTTTTGATTGTTTTGTAAGTTTGGGAATGAAAGCTGCATACCGGACGATGGTGTTTTTTGAAGTTTTTTTTCTTCAAGTTTTTTTTTCTTTGCTAGTTAGTTCTGGTATAACAGCAGGGGGGGTATGTTATTGTCTTGTTTGTAAGGGGGTAAGTTATTACTCAGTTCCCTTTCCCCAACTAGTGAGGGCAGTCGTTCACTTGGGGGGAAATGTATTCATTAAGGGGTTTAATGTAACCAAAGTTGTTGGGGGAGTTGTTGGTATAAAAGCAAGGGTGGGATTGATTGCAGTCACATCTCGACAAGGGGAAGCTTGTATAAGCTCCTTTGTCCTAGAATTTGTACTATGTGTTCTTTTGCTGAATAAGTTGATATGGAAATGGTGTCAAAAGCTATTGTGCACCACAGGTACGATCTTGTTGCATGTTGTTGAATGCCTGCCTTGGGGGAATGGAGCCTCGGGTCGGATGACACCGGGGGCATCATTGCCCCGGGGCGGTATGATATATGACTATCTCAATATAGATGGCGGATGATATTAAGATTGTTTCCTGGAACGTTAGAGGCCTGAATCATAAACTAAAAAGAGCCTTAACTTTCAGATACCTTAAACAGGTCCGACCACATATCATCTTCCTGCAAGAAACACACTTGGATGGTAGCAGGGTCCTTTCCTTACGTAAACCGTGGATCCAAAAAGCCCTACACTCGACATACTCTACGTTTGCTAGAGGTGTCTCAATTCTGATAAGTAGGTCCGTCTCCTGCTCGATAAACCAAGTGTTTTCTGATCCGGGTGGCAGATATGTGGCGGTTGTTATGGATATATGTTATAAAAGTATCGTAATGGTGAATGTATATGTGCCACCCCCATTTCAGGTAGAACTGTTGGTTGGTCTGTTGAGTAAACTCGCACCCTATGCTCATCTGCCACTGGTGGTGTTGGGGGATTTCAATGCCGTCTTGGATGCGGCTTTGGACTCCTCCAACCTGACTAGAAGGGGGTCCCCAGAATTAAAAGGCTGGGGATCGGTTGCAAATTTAACGGAACTCTGGAGATGGAAACATCCAACTGATAGGTGTTACTCCCATGTCTCGACGGCACACAAGTCAGCAGCTAGAATTGACTTGGCTTTCGGGAATGACCTACTGTTGCCATACGTTAGGGAGGTCTCCTACGGTCACCCTGTCGTTTCAGGTGGGGGCTCGGAGGGGTGGTTGGAGGCTCCAACCAGGTTGGATTCAAAATGAACAGGTCTCGGCTCAGGTGACTGAAGCCATGCAATCGTATTGGTCATCTAACGAGGACACAGCAGACCCCATGACTGTTTGGGACGCTTTCAAGGCAGTGACCCGGGGGGAGTATATCTCAGCCATTAAAACAGTGAAAAAAAAATGACCAGGAGGAAACAGAGTTGTTGCAACAAGCAGAAAGAGTGAAGGCGGGGGCGTATGCTGACGCTCCTACAGGAGCTTCATATGCGGCCCTGCTGGAAGCAAGACGCACATTATCTATCCATTTTACTGGACAGGCCCGTGCAGAATTGGTTAGGAACGCACAGACGACCTTTGCTGAAGGGGACAAGAACGGTAAACTATTGGCCATGCTGGTGGCCGATCACCATTCACTTACCTGCATCCCGGTGATAAAAGACACGGGAGGGAACTTAGTAGACGAGCCGGGTCGCATTATGCACACTTTTGTTCAATTTTACTCCAACTTATATGCTCCTATCCCCCCCTATGACATGTCGACTCTGGAATCTCTATTAAATGACCTACCCATACCAAGACTGTCTGAAACGGATATGCACGCTTTAGACGCCAGAATCACAAAAAAGGAAATCGAGAAGGCCATCTTTACTTTCCCCCCCAATAAAGCTCCGGGTCCTGACGGTCTCCCGGCTGACTTTTATAAGGCAAATGTAGAGGTTGTAGCACCTAGGTTAAACTTACTTCTAGAATACTGTCACGAGCATGATGCCTTGCCTGATTCCATGCTGGACGCCTATATGGTTCTGCTATTGAAACCAGGCAAGGATCCACAAGAATGTGCTTCGTACAGACCGATAGCTTTACTCAACACGGACTTGAAAATCTTGACCAAGATACTAGCCCTTAGACTGGCGACTGTACTCCCATCCATTATTAATATTGACCAGACGGGCTTTATGCCGGGAAAATCGACGGACACAAACCTAAGGAGACTTTTCACGCACCTGCAAATCCCACCAACACCCGACAGTAATAGAATTGTAGTGTCAATAGATTTTGAGAAGGCCTTCGACTCAGTCGATTGGTTGTACATGTTCAAGGTCTTGGAGACAATGGGGTTTGGACCACAATACAGGAGGTGGGTATCCCTGCTCTACAGACGACCGAGAGCAGCAATCCGGCTAGGAACCTCCACCTCGGACTTCTTTGAGGTGGGTAGGGGGACTAGACAGGGATGCCCACTGTCCCCTTTTCTGTTTTCTCTCGCCCTAGAACCCTTGGCAGTTGCACTTAGGTCTGATAAAGACATAAACTCCATCAGGGTGGGTACGATTGATGAAACCCTGGCATTGTATGCGGATGATATGCTGCTGTTCCTGGATGACCCGGGGGAGTCCCTGAAAAAAGCGTTAGAGACAATTGACCGCTTTGCCACCTTCTCGGGTCTGAAAGTGAACTGGAGCAAATCTTCCATCCTGCCGATAGACCCCGGGGCTAAGGACAAAGCTGATCCCAATCTACCGCTCCAGTGGGTCTCTTCTTTAAAATACCTAGGAGTCCAGGTGACAGCAAATGTACAGGACTATATACCTCTTAACATACTCCCCTTAATTACGCAACTGAAGCGGAGGATACAAACCTGGTCCAAGCTCCCATTGTCTCTCGTAGGCAGAATAAGTCTCCTAAAGATGAAATTTCTTCCCGTGGTCCTGTATTTCCTACGACATGCACCTGTCTGGATTCCGAAAACTACTTTTCGGAAGTTTGACAGTGTAGTCTCCACCTTTTTGTGGACCCCCAAGCCCCCCCGAATAGGCCTAAAAGTACTGCAGGAACCAGGAGAAAAAGGGGGTCTGGCGGTGCCAGACTGGCAAAAATACTACCTGGCTGGACAAATGGTCTTTGCCCGCAGGTGGTTGATGGCAGATGACGGTGACGCAGCTACGGTCTTGGAGGCGGCTCATCTGGGATCCTATGACAGTCTGCGATTTGCGCTGTTTAGAGGCACTAGATCTGATCTTCCGCTGACACTGACAATGAAGGCAAACATTAAGGCCTGGGAATTGGCGGTGAAAACCGCATGCCCAAGCTATCAGGGGGTGTCACCCTCAACCCCCATTTGGATGAACCCAACCTTACCCCAATTCTATAATCTACCAGATCCTATGATCTGGGCGATTAAAGGAATTAAGACGTTAAAAGACATAACATCTTTTGGAGAAATACAATCCTTTTCACAACTTAAATCTAGACATGACCTCCCCAATCATTACCTGTTTAGATTTCTACAGGTCCGACATGCTTTCCAAGTACAATTTCATGAACTGAAAGTAGAATCTCTACCCTCGTCCCTGGAAACGATGCTGACAAGAGAGGAGCTAACAAAGCCTCTCTCTGAAACGTACAAGGAATTCTTTAAAGTGACTCCCAAAACTATTACCAGATGCAGGGAAAAATGGGTGAGAGAAGTCCCTGAGATACCCTTACATCTAGACATGACCTCCCCAATATTACCTGTTTAGATTTCTACAGGAGTCCGACATGCTTTCCAAGTACAATTTCATGAACTGATAGTAATTTTCACCTTATTACAAAGCCACATATGAAAGTCGGGGTTGTATAAAGAAATTTGACAAAGTATGGCATTCATGGCTTAATTCTGACAGTACTGCTGAAGGACTCCGTTTCATAGTCGAGATGTGACTGGGGGGTGGGGGGTGGGAGGGAGGGGGGGCAGGGGGAAGTTTTAGTTAGTTGGTCTATGTTAGACAGTTGGCCTCGGCCAGTTTTTGGATGTTGTCTTGCGGACACATGGAGAAGAAAAAAAAAATGGAGAAGAAAACCCCATATTAACCCTTCGGTACAAACCCAGCATGGTAATGATAGATGGATTAGCCTGGGTTCACACCAGTGCGGTGCGAATTGAATGTCCTGCATAACTGCGCACTAAAACGTCAGTTGTTCAGCGGTTTGTCAGCGTTTTAGGTGTGAATCAGCTGCGAATTCATTAGTAACCCCTGAGGCAACACGACTTCCAGCGCGACTTTTGGAGGCAACTTGGACACGACTTGAGTATGAATAACAACGCGACTTGGAGCGACTTCAACATGACTTGGGGCGACTTACAACACGACTTTAAGTCGCCCCAGGCCAGGCGAATTTGCCCGTGGCCAATTAGAGAATAATCAGCTCTCAAGGGGGAACTCAAGGCCAAATTTTAAATAAAAAAACGGCATGGGTTTCCCCCTCCAGGAGCATACCAGGCCCTTAGGTCTGGTATGGATTTTAAGGGAAACCCCCTACGCCGAAAGAACGGCGTGGGGGTCCCCTCAAAATCCATACAAGACCCTTATCCGAGCACGCAGCCTGGCCGGTCAGGAAAAGGGGGTGGGGATGAGCGAGCGCCCCCCCCTCCTGAACCCGTACCAGGCCGCATGCCCTCAACATAGGGGGTGGGTGCTTTGGGGAAGGGGGCACCCTGCGGCCCCCCCACCCCAAAGCACCTTGTCCCCATGTTGATGAGGACAAGGGCCTCTTCCCGACAACCCTGGCCGTTGGTTGTCGGGGTCTGCAGGCGGGGGGCTTATCGGAATCCGGGAGCCCCCTTTAATAAGGGGGCCCCAGATCCCTGCCCCCCACCCTATGTGAATGCGTATGGGGTACATCGTACCCCTACCCATTCACCTGGGGAAAGAAAGCGTCAATAAAAAAAAACACAACACAGGTTTTTAAAGTAATTTATTAATCCGCTATGGTGGCCCCGCCCTCTATGACATCACAGTCCCAGCATGCCTCGGGACCCGATGTCATAAGGGGCGGGGCCGCCGTGTGACATCACCCAGTGACCCCGCCCCATTCCTATATAAGTCATCGCGCAGCGCTCACACGGCATTACAGCGGGAGAGAGCATTGTGTCAACATCGGGAGAAGAGGGAAGAAGGACCCGCTCCCCTGCTGGTGAAAGAGCTGCAAGAAGATAGCGGAGGAGCCGGCAGAAGAGGCCGGACAGAGCGGAGAAGTCGAAAGAAGGCCCCCGGAGCTGATTACTAAATTACTTTAAAAACCTGTGTTGTGTTTTTTTTATTGACACTTTCTTTCCCCAGGTGAATGGGTAGGGGTATGATGTACCCCATACGCATTCATATAGGGTGGGGGGCCGGGATCTGGGGGCCCCCTTATTAAAGGGGGCTCCCGGATTCCGATAAGCCCCCCGCCCGCAGACCCTGACAACCAACGGCCAGGGTTGTCGGGAAGAGGCCCTTGTCCTCATCAACATGGGGACAAGGTGCTTTGGGGTGGGGGGGCCGCAGGGCGCCCCCTTCCCCAAAGCACCCACCCCCTCATGTTGAGGGCATGCGGCCTGGTACGGTTCAGGAGGGAGGGGGGCGCTCGCTCGTCCCCACCCCCTTTCCTGACCTGCCAGGCTGCGTGCTCGGATAAGGGTCTGGTATGGATTTTGAGGGGACCCCCACACCGTTTTTTCGGCGTAGGGGGGGGTTCCCCTTAAAATCCATACCAGACCTAAGGGCCTGGTATGCTCCTGGAGGGGGAACCCATGCCGTTTTTTTTTATTTAAAATTTGGCGTGGAGTTCCCCCTCAAGGCGACACTGTCGCGTCAATATAGATGGAGATCCGACTTGGAGGCGACTTCCATTGAAATCAATGGGTACAAGTCGCCTAGAAGTCGGATTGAAGTCTAATTAGAGTTGCAAATTTTTGTTCACATCGCAAGCCAGCTGCGAATCAGATGCGTGCCCATAGAAGATAATGGGCCTGAATTCGCACCTGAGCCAAAGCGCACTGCCCAAAAAACGCACGCGCTTTTTGTGCAATGCGCAGTGCGAATGCACCGCAGATATGTGAACCAGCCTCATTAAAATGAATGTATTTTGAAATGTCCTGCAAATTCCCTGCGTTGTAAGCCGCATCTAATTCGCATAGGTGTGAACGGGGGCTTAAGGAAATTCTTGGAGTATGGAGTATGGGCGTATAGTATTCTTGATCATGGATACGTTTTTGAAAAGGACGCTTTCTTTTTCCCACATAAAAAGTACCACAGGTACAGGTCATGAGATAGACCACCCCTGTTGGGGAAAAATGTAAAACTCGTTACCATGTAAATTGCGCCACAACAGGGGTGGTCTATGTCATGACCTGTACCTGTGGTGCTTTTTACGTAGGAAAAGTTAAGCGTCCTTTCCAAAAACGTATCCATGATCATGTATACTATACGCCCAAGCTCAATACTTCTATTGGACGTCACATAGGCTTGAAACATAACTACAACACCCTAGCCATGAGTTTTAAGGCATTGGATCATGTACGGGAAGACCCTAAAGGGGGATATTTTGACAAATTAGTCTTAAGCTGGCCATACACGGGTCGAAAATTGATCGGAAATACGTCGGTAATGCTCGATCGATCGTCTTTCTAAACGTTAGTGGCTACATTTCGATTCTCGACATTCAAATTTCGAGTAAAAAAAAAAATCCAACATGTTGGTTTTTTTTCGGGAAAACGATTGATTTTCGAAAGATTAGTAGTGTTCTCGAACGGAAAGAGTTCGAAAAATCGACAGCGCATGCGCATGTTACACTGCTTATATAATCGATCGAGGAAAATTGTACTATATATGTTGTTACCGATCGATAATATGTTGAATATTGTTCGGCAACTATTGATACGATGTTGGCGTTCTCGCATGCACGTTCGAAAATTTTCACATTTTCGAAAGTTTTTTCCGATCGATTTTCTAAATGTGTATGGCCAGATTTACAAGAAAACAGATGGATTCATCGCTTAAAGGCTACAACCCCCCCCCCCCCCCAGGGTTAAATGATGCGATTAGCTTTGCACCTTTTTTGTAAAAAGTACCCATTCTGCAACTACATGCAATATCCTTGTACATGAATTTCCTTATTACATCTTTAATTACCATGTCAGGTTTGTGCTGACTGGTTATAATGGGGTTTTCTTCTCCATTGTGGTTTTATGACATTGTTAGCAAAAAAACAAAAAACAAAAAAAAAACAAAAACAAAAACAAAAAAGATATGGAACAACAAAAGTTTAATATTCCTTTTATTCTAAGAAAGAGGTAAATATTTTTTTTTTAGCCTTTTCCAAAAGAGGTTTATCGTGCTAAACTAGAAGACACGTCTTGTAAATAAATGTAATATAGGAAAGTTATTTAGGAATTAAGCAAATAGGACTACATTGGAGGTTGGAGGAGGAGGGGAAGGAGGAAAGGGCGCTCTGGGGCCCCTGTGCCCTTGCAACCCCACCCCTGGGGAAACATCCCTGTGCACGGTATAGAGCAATTAAATTCAAACTTTCGTTGTATTATGTATGTTGTTGTATTATGATTATTATGATATGATTATTAAATCGTTTGTCATTCTATTTAGATGGCATTTATAGAAAATCTGTATTGATATCTCTTGATGAAGAGGACTTTGTCTGAGAAACGCGTTGAGATGTAAAGACTACTATGTGCAATCGCTACAGTATTGAAATCGATTGGTTTTATATATAATTTTTTTGCTGACATACGGATTGAACTTTTTTAAAAGTCTCTTTTCCTCACTATTTCAATAGTCTTGATGCATAATTAGGAGACATTTACCTGTTTTCCTTTTTTATTCTTTATTTTAGTGACCATATACACAAGAATTTACACATTGTGGCTATCTTGATTAATAGCATCTGGTCTTGCAGCAACAGGTAAAACTTGGATGCCAATGCTTTGTGGTCACTATTATCTCCCAATTACTACAAACCGGGAGGGCAAAAAAAAATAAAAAATTGAGTTGTCAGTTCTGGGCTCATGTAAATGTGGTGTTAATATATGCAGATACTGCAGAGCGGTTTCCAATTCAGCCATAAATTAATTGCAATGTATGCAACAGTATACTGTGGTAAAGACTTGGGTATGTGGGCTGCATCACTTGACCTTTACGGATAAATGTTTCCAAGCATTTCAAGAGGGTGTATTTTACTGACAGAAGAGGTGATCTACACCAGAGGTTGCTCAAATGGGAAGTATAGTGGATCTCTAAATTGTACACTAGAGCAGCCTTCAATATTTCCACCCGCCTGCTCGCAATTGGCGAGTGGAAAATAGCTGAGGGCGACAGTTTCCTGGCTGATCGCTTCTGAAGCGGTGCAGCCTTTTTTTCAGGGCATCAGAATGGCTGGGAGGCAATTGTCTCCCTGACCCCCATGCCGCTCTAATGCCCTGTAAAAGGCAGCACCACTAATACCAGAAGTGATCAGCCAAGAAACTGTCAGGATGAGAACCGGCTGGATCACACAGAGAGAAGATATCCTGCTAAGACGCAGCTTGGATATGAAACGCCGGCCGCTGTCAAAGTCCAGCCTCCTGGACCAGCTCCTATGATAGACAGCACACTGGTCCAGAAGGCGGGACTTTGACAGCAGCTGGCGTTTCATCTCCAAGCTGTGTTACAGCTGGAGATCCCTGATGCACTGATAAGGCAACACTGATATGCTGCACTAATGGGCACTGATGGGCACTAATTGGCTACACTGATGGCCACTGAGGAGGCTGCACTGATGAGGCCGGCAATGATGGGCAGTGATAAGCTGCACTGATGGGTACTGATGAGGCTGCACTGATGGGTACTGATGTACTGCACTAATAGGCTGGACTGATGGGCACTGGTATCCTGCACTGACGGGTACTGATATGCTTTATGTTCATTTTGATAAAGTTGTTGTTGGTAATATTTATTTTTGTAACTTAATTCTGTATAAAACCTTTAACAGTGTCATTTCCTGAGATAATTTATGAGGGCGTGTTTAGGGGTGGAGCAGAGTAGGGGTTGGGTTGGGGCAACTGGTGGCGAGTAACTCTTAAGGCCTGGCTAGTAGTTCAGGACTTGAAATTTTGAGCCCTGCACTAGAGTACCTCTTGGTTTGAACCAACGCTGAGATGCCTCGGTTTGGCATGTATTTTGCATTGTAGCACATATCATTTTCAAACAGATTTGTGTCACAGATCATACAATATGTACTTGTCCAATAGAGTGCATGGATATAGGTTACATCTGGTTCCTGTCTGCACCTAGGGTGATTTGCAACCCCTCCCCTCACAAAAGAGCGTGGGAAATATTTACAAGTGGTGTTTGTGATTCAACAGGTAGCTGTGATTAAGGCCTGAATGGTCAAAACACGTGACTGTAATGGAAAAGTAGAATTCAGTGTTCTACAGCCTCTAAACACTGCAGTCAGTGCTGAGTTGTACCTCCTCCTCCTCCTCTATTCTATCAGGCACCCAAGTAGAGTCAGTGACCTCATCATCCCCTCCCTCCTTGTTACTGGGGCAAACTTGGCACTATGCTGCAACTGGGGGAACATGACTGCCAGTTTCTTGTCCTTCTTGGGCACCCCCATCTCTCTAGGCTCAGGTTATTCCCTTCCTCAACCTGGGAACCCGGGGGACTCATCCGTGGATGATGGTGGGGCTACGGAAGGAGTGACTGTGGACAAGGAGCCAGTGGAATAGGCCACTTTGGCAGCTGCATAGGAAGGCAAACTACTCTGAGCCTGGGTGACAGAGAATGAGGAGGATGAGGACGGCTTTGTTATCCACTCCATCAACTTTTCTGCATGTTCTGGCTCAATGTACATCACCAGAAAAGTAGTAGCAACTGCACTATGGCTGCACTGTATTGTGTACTGTGTACACCACCAGAAGAGTAGTAGAAACTGCACTACGGCTGCACTGTATTTTAATTACAATTTTTGATCTAATATTTTACAGCAGGGCCTGTTCCTGTGCCCAACAAGAGTATCTGTAAGGGGTTACAGTGTTGTGGTACTACCACCACCACCCCCCAAGGCTCAATTTTTCTGCCCCTGTTTAACAGGGGCGTGTAATTACAATTTTTCATATAATATTTAACAGCAGGGCCCGTTCCTGTGCCCAACAAGAGTATCTGTGAGGGGTTACAGTGTTGTGGCACCACCACCCAAGGCCCAATTTTTCTGCCCCTGTTTAACAGGGGCATGTAATTAAATTTTTGATATAATATTTAAAAGCAGGGCCTGTTCCTGCGCCCAGCAAGAGTATCTGTGAGGGGTTACAGTGCTGTGGCACCACCACCCAAGCCCCAATTTTTCTGCCCCTGTTTATAGGGGCATGTAATTACATTTTTAATATAATATTTAACAGCAGGGCCCGTTCCTGCGCCCAACAAGAGTATCTGTGAGGGGTTACAGTGTTCTGGCCCAATTTTCTGCAGAGTATATAGGGCAGGCCATATAGTATATATACTTCTGTTCCGCGTATATAGTGCCTGGGGGCCCCCCACGCCATTTTTTTTAATTTGGGTGCGGGGTTCCCCTTAATATCCATACCAGACCCAAAGAGCCTTGTAATGGGCTGGGGGGGGGGGACCCATGCCTCTTTTCTCAATGATTTTCATCTATATTGCCGGGACCCGACAATACATTACAGCCGCAAGCAGTGTTAAATTACTTTTTTCCTTTAGAAATTTTGCTGTAGTATTGTTCTAAACAAGTGAAAACTGCGCCACTTTACAGGCATACTATAGACACCCCCCAGGCATGATATTTAAAGGAATATTTCATTTTTATTGTTTCACTTTAAGCATTCTTAAAATTAGTGCTCCTGAAAAAAATGTTTTTTTGCATTGATACATGTCCCCTGGTGCAGGACCCGGGTCCCCAAACACTTTTTAGGGCAAAAAATTGCATATAAGCCTTTAAAATTAGCACTTTTGATTTTTCACGTTTGTGACTTTAACGGTGTTCAAACAAACTTTTTTGCATGTTCGGATGTTCTGGTGCGAACCGAACCGGGGGGATGTTCGGCTCATCCCTACTTAGGAGGTATTTGCAGCCCATTTACAAGACAGCAATCACTGCAGTTTAAAAAAATTATCGGCACATTTAAAAGATATACCGGTAATTTTAATATTAGAAAAGGTAAAAAAAAAAATTTGAGATAGAAAAAATAATCAACATCACAGAAATAAGAAAAAACATTTGAAAGAAACAAACCAGTATCCTTTAGCTAGTAGAAATCAATATAATGTATATATCCCTTCACAGTCCCTGAATAAGTACAACAATCACTGTTTCTGATCAAGGAAAACAATTACTATTAAATGTCTGGGTGCCGAGGACTGCACAGTAGGTATACCAAAGGGCCTCAAAAGATTGGGCACCAGGGTTATAAATTATACACACGTTTGTATTTCTTGGGTGCCATTATTAGAAATGATAGGATATGACATAACAATAAAGCTATAACAAGAAAAAATTTGTGGCCTTTCATTTGTCATCTTATAATAAAAGTATATTCCCACTAACTCGTTCACTGCCCAGGAGATTGCCAATCACTTCAAAAATAAGATTAATTAACAGCAATTAGTGATGAGATCTCCACTGTACAGATATCTCCCCCACTTAAGACTCCATGTCCACAGGTACACTCAATACTTATCTCATTCAACCCTGCTACTATCGACAAGGTTTCTAAAAAAAAATTCTGATGTCCATCTAACCGCATGCCCCTGGACCCCGTTCCATCGCAAGTACTAAGGTCACCCTCTGGCTCTAGCTATGGGTAAAGAGGGTCTCACTGATGACCTCTTGGCCCTTAGGTCAAGGAGTTGGACCACAATTATGATGTATGTCAGTGAGAGGGCTGGGGGCACACTTTGAGGGCATCCATGCCTAAAGATGATGGAAGTTCTGGGAAAAGAGAATGGTCTCCAATATCCTGGAGATTCGGGCAGCTTATTTGGCCCTTATAACCCATGTTGCCAGGATCAAGATGAAGTCAGACCTTTTGCAGATTGATAAAGTGGCAGCACTTGCCTACATTCAAAGGCATAGGGCACTCGCAGAAACACACTTCTAAGGGAAGACGAGCCAATCATGGTCTGGGTAGAATTACACCTGAAGGATTTGAGGACAGTCTACTTGCCAGGCAGGCTAAACACAGAAGCATATCTTCTTACTTGCAATTTTCCAGATCCAAACAAATTGTCACCCATTAGTGTTTCTTTGTTCACCCTTTACAGTATGTGTTTTTTTGCATCCTCAAGTAATCATAAACTTACGAGATTTCTGACTTGATTTCCGCACCCCAGAGCGGAGGGAGTGGATGCTCTTTCCTCACAGTGGAATTTCAGCCTGGCATATACCTTCCCTTCATTGGCCCTCATAATGAGATTCTTGTCAAGACTGATGAGCTTGGAGGTCATAATAATAGCCATCCTGCCATACTAGCCGGGCAGACCCCGGTTTTCCCTATCAATTCACCTCAGCACTTAAGCCCTGGTTCCTCTTCCGGCCCTGCCGAACCTGCTCTCACAGGGAAACTTGGCTTATCTGAACTTTTGCAGGCTTTGCCTTCGAGTGCGGCTGTTGAAAGGGGGAGACTGGAGGGCCTAGGATGTTCATCACAAGTAATCATGACATTGCTAAAGTCCAGGCTGTTTGCCACACCAAGTGGAAAAAACTGAGCGTAGGAGGCTACCTCCAGAACTTTAGCTGGATGTAGATCTTATCCAAAGGGCATGCAGGGCTGCAGGAGTGGACCTGCCAGCGTTGGAGGTCGATGAGGTCTGTCGCAGCTTCCTGGGAAGCTTATTTCAGGGTCTTCATGGAGACAATTTACAGGGCCGCCTCTTGGTCACCGCATTATACATTTCTGAGATATTACAAAGTGGATCCAGGAATCTTGTCTACAGTAATTTTTGTCAGGAAAGCTATCAGAGCCTCTGTTTCCTCCTTTACAATAAATGTTTCTGTTTTGGCATCTGCCCTCCCTGTCAGCTAGTTATTTATCACAGGTCTGGGGTATCGCAGTGATCATGATGCTGGTATGGGGTATGGTGGTGATCATGATTCTGTTACGGGGTGTGGCGATGATCAGCATGCGGGTAAGGTGTGTGGCGGTGATCAGGATGCTGGTATGGGGTATGGCAGTGATCAGGACACTGTATGGGGTATGGCAGTGATCAGGATGCTGGTATGGCAGTGATTTTGGCACTAATATGGAGTATGGCAGTGATCAGGATGTTGGTATGGCGGTGATCAGGATGCTGGTATGGCGTATGGCCGTGATTATGATACTGATATGGTGTATAGTGGATCAGGACGTTGGTTTGAGGTATGGCAGTGATCAGGATGCTGGTATGAGGTGTGTGGTGGTGATTAGGATGCTGGTATGGGGTGTGACGGTGATAATGATGCTGGTATGAGGTATGGCAGTGACCAGAAAGCTGGTGTGGCGATGATCAGAATGCTGGTATCAGGTATGGCGATGATTATGCCGCTGATATTGTGTATAGCAGTTATCAGGATCCTGGTATGAGGTATGGCGGTGATCAGGATACTGGTATGGGATAAGGAGGTGATCAGGGCACTAGTATGGGGTATGGTGGTTATCAGGATGCTGGTATGGGGTATGGCGGTGATTAGAATGTAGGTATGGGGTATGGTGGCGATCAGGACGCTTGTATGGCAATGATCAGGACATTGGTATGGGTATGGCGGTTATCAGGATGCTTGTATGTTGTATGCCAGAGATCAGGATGCTGGTATGGGGGTGATCAGGACGCTGATATGAGTTATATCGGTGATCAGGACGCTGGTATGCCAAATGGCGGTGATCAGGACACTGGTATGGGGCATGACGGTGATGAGGTTGTTGGTATGCTGTATAGAGGTGATCAGGACACTGATATGCGTATATAGTAGTGATCAGGATGCTGCTATGGCATACGGCGGTGATGAGGGTGCTAGTATGAGCTATGGTACTGTTACTAGCAGCACTGGTGACACTGAGACAGGTGTGACAGATGACAGCTGGCTGCACTGTTTCTTAGCATTACACTGGTGACAGTGATCAGCGACACTGTGGGCAGGCTGGTACTGGTGTGTGTGTGTGTGTGTGTGTCTGTGCACACTTACATGCAGTGTGGCAGGCAGAGTACACTCACAGGCACCTGTAACTGTTCTCTTTCCTCATATGTGATCTCTGTGAGAGGAGAGAGAACTAATGTTTGCTTTCACTTTCTTTGTTTGCTATGTGATCGCTGTAATTGGACACAGCGATTGCATGGTTCAGGACCAATTTCATTGGTCCTGTAGCTGTCTAGCTGATAATGTGATCCGCTGTGTCTGGGGGACACAGCGATCACTGGGCTGCTGTGTGCACACTCTGTTAGGCGTGCACAAGCCTCTGATACTGTGGGACGTACAGCTAAGCATCTGCGCTGCTAACAGAGCACACACCCAGAAGCCCCGTGATCGCTGAGTCTGGGCTCCTGGGTGCGCGCTCTGCTAGGCACGCAGAAGCCTCTGATGCGTAGAGATGTACGTGTACGCATCTGCGCTGCTCCCATCCAGCTGTTTATATACTATGGCCAGACCAGAAGTGGTTAAACTGAAAAATAGGATTTTTTCATCATACTTACCTGTAAAATCCTCTTCTTTGAGTACATATGTAGCACTGACCCCCGAAAGAGCTGCTGGTTTGAATTGGGCCTGCACTCTACTGAGAAACCCCACTAACTTGACTCAATCCCCTTGGCACAACTGTGGTACAATGTAATACAGTACATTATAAGACAATGCAAAGTACCTGTATTATACCCTCAGGATACAATGGCTCCACCTGGTGGGGAAAAACAGTACGCCACACAATTGGATACTTAACCAGAGATATTTTTACTGTAAAATATTCAATAAAAGGTGGTTACAGAAATTGTGCTGTCATCCCAACATAGGACGACAGCACAATATATTTCAATATAAAACAATATAAAAAGTATATATATTTATATATTTAAACCTGGGAGCTCACCCTACTTTAAAGACAATGCGTGAGATCTCACTTAAAGTACTTTATCCGGGATCTTCTTTCTTCGCTAGCGAGAGTAACTCCTTTGAAATTTGTAATCCAAAGTCTATGGAAGGTTAAATTAGGGGGCTCCTGATGTAACTCCAATAACTATTTACAACACTTGGGGCGCCAAAGTAAATAGTCCTCAAGCCTGCTCAGCGTCAGTTGCTCTGTTACTCCTCCATGGAACTACAGATTCCAGTGAGGCCTGTGTGTGAGTCTAACTGCGTGTAACAAGTTAACAAACGGTGGGCCATAACCCGCTCACCAACTGGATTGGAGTTCCATGTTATAACCTTGGTCCGGTGACTGCAGCTTGCTTCTGTATCAGCTGGGCCAGACGCTCTGTACCAATCCACTGGATGGATCCGGTCCTCCGATGCTCCGATGAGTATCTCTGGGCCTTGTCAATCCGGTCACCGTCTCTCAGGCTTTGTCAGGTCACTTCACAAACAAACAGGTTTGCGCTCCGTAGTGACTGTCTGCCGCTGTCTCCGTTAAGCCTCCTCACAGATCTGCACAGGCAGGCAACGTGATCCCAAGAGAGCTAAAATGGCCACTCTGGTTCCTTTTTTCACCTACCCAGCATGCACTGCATAAGAAAGTGTTCATGGGTAGGTCACACATAGTCCTGGGTAACAAGGTCAACCTTCTGAATCAAAACAACAGTCACTTCCTGTATAAGTCTCTTTGGGTTGTTCAGAGGTAATAACATACAAGTGCATTACCCATATTTGGTCACTAGATGGCTCTAGATACGGAACCATAGCAATGTCCATTAACCTTACATTAAAGTATGCATAACCACATCAATAGACAAGAATGTCAGCGCTACACATACATCATGGGACACAGAGTCAGGCTAATATTACCTGCTGGGTTATACTTCATCATCAGGTGAATGGACACTGGTAGACCAAAGGTCTTCAGACAGGAAGTGATCCCCTATATAACCCCTCACATACAGGAAGTACTTTAGTTTTGTAACAAGCACTAAATCCTCAAAAAAGAGGGGAGGAATCTCTGTGTCCCATGATGTACTCAAAAAAAAGGATTTTACAGGTAAGTATGATGAAAAAATCATATTTTCTTTTTCATACATCATGGGTCACAGCTAATTTTCATTACCTGCTGGGACATCCCAGAGCAATAGCCTTGAGGGGAGGGAGACACCCTGCCAAACAATAGCCATCAGAACTTATACGGCAGCCTGCAGTACACTGAAAGCAGAATCCTCGGCTGCTCAAACATCCACAAAATTTTGTTAACGTATGCACTGAAGACCAGGTAGCAGCCTTACAAATCTGAGCCACAGATACCTGATGGCGAAATGCCCAGGAGGTTCCTACATCCCTCTGAGTCTGATCCTTGGATCTCTGCAGATCTAGACAAATAAACCTTGACTACCCGGACATAGTCCAAAGAATGCAGTCGTCTCTCTTCCGCCAAACAAGGCTGAGAGAAAAAAGAAGGCAAAATAACATCCTGATTTGAATTAAAGGCTGACACCACTTTTGGCAAAAAAGATGGAACAGGTCGTAACACGACTCTGTCATGGTGAAGGGTCAAGTACGTTTCCCTGCATGAAAGGGCCGACACCCTTCTAGCTGAGGTGATAGCCATCAGGATGGCTAGCTTGCGTTACAGCAAGTTTAATGGAATTTCCTTAATAGGTTCAAATGGTTGTTTCTGTAACACAGACAGCACCAAGTTCAAGTCCCAAGGACACATAGGTGACCTAATGGGGGGAAGCAAGCGAGTTGCCCCTTGCATAAAGGTTTGGATCAGTGAATGGGAGGCTAAAGGTCTTTGGAAGAATACTGATAGGGCCAAAACTTGACCTCTGTACTCAAAGCCAATTTGATTTCCACAGCTGACTGTAGAAAAGAGAGAATTCTCCCATATCACATATTTCCGAGGATGCCATTTTCTGGCTTCACACCAAGCAATATAAGTTTTCCAGACCCTATGATAAATCTTCCTAGTGACAGCTTTTCTAGCATTGACTAGAGTAGACACCACTGGTCCCGAGATGCCACGGTCCTATAACACCCTGGCTTCAATAGCCATGCCGTCAAATTTAGAGACGTAAATTGGGGTGTAATATAGGACCTTGAGACAGTAGATCGGGGCGATGTGGAAGCGCCTATCGCCCGTCTATTGTCAGTTTCACAATCTCCAGGAACCAGGGCCTTCTGGGCCAGGCTGGTGCCACCAGAATGACTGGAACCCCCTCTCTCCAAATCCTGCCCAACAAATGTGGAAGGAGAGGGAAAGCATAAACCAGGGAGTACTGGCTCTATGGAACTATCAGAGCATCTTCTCCAATTGCCAGAGGTTCTCTTGTTCGAGACACAAACTGCTGTAGCTTGTTGTTGAACCTGGATGCCAGTAGGTCGACCTCTGGTCATCCCCAACATTGGCAAATTTCCTGGAACACCTCTGGGTGTAGGGACCATTCCCCCGGGCAGATCTGCTTGCGGCTGAGATAATCTGCATTCCAGTTCTCTTCTCCCGAGATATGGACTGCCGATATAATTGGCACATGTCCCTCTGCCCAGGCTAGTATGTAGTTCACCTTCTTCAGAGCTGAACGACTCCTGGTACTGCCTTGGTGGCTTATACAGGCCACTGCTGTGGCATTGTTGGACTGAACCCTGTCCTGAAGCTCCACCTTCCAGGACTATAGGGCCAGACATACTGCCCATAATTCTAGGACGTTGATGGGCAGGGTCTGCTCTGTCCCTGACAATTTCTCCTGAGATGTGAGCCCGAATAGGGTCACTCCCCAGTCTGAGAGACTGGCATCTGTAGTCAGTACTCTCCAAGTTACCGGGAGAAAGGATTTTCCCCTTTCGCAGGTTCTGATCCTGCAACCACCAGTTTAGGCTTAAGCATGCCTGAGGAGATAAGCACATTGGATAATCCAGGGCTTTTCTTCCTCTGTTCCAAGCCAACAAAATGTCTTGTAAGGGCCTGGAATGGAACTGGGCATAGGGCACTGCCTCGGAGGAGGATACCATCCCTAGAAGACTCATACAATAATAACTCCAATTTCTTGTCAACAGGGTCTTTCAAGCCATGTGCATTATCTACCGGACAAGTTAAGTTCTTGTTTAACCACTTAGCAACCGGCCCATAGCCGAATGACTGCTATAGGGCGTTTGCTTAACTCTGGGAGGGCGTACAGTGACATCCTCCCAGAATCCCGCTCTCGCGTGCCCCCCTGGGGCTCACACCTGAGAACAGCTGCATCACCGATCATGGTAAACGGCCGCTGATCGTGGCCGTTTACCATGTGATTGCTCCGTCACATGTAAATGCGATCATGCGATCACATGTAAACAAACCTGCATGATTTCCGGTTCCTCCCTCCCCTCTCAGTCCAGTGTGAGTGGAGAGGGCAGAGATCGGTGGCAGCAGCGCTGTGGGCTGCATGTGTAGTGCCCACAGCGCTGCTCAGTGACATATCCATCCATCCATCCATTCTCAGCAATCCATACCCATCCATACTCTGCATACCCATCCATACTCTGCATACCCATCCATGCTCACCCATCTATGCTCAGCATACTAGGGGTGCAACGGATCAAAAAACTCACGGATCGGATCGATCCTCGGATCAGAGTCACGGATCGGATCATTTTTCGGATCAGCAAATAATAATTGAATTTGCAAAAACCTGTGAAAATTCCGCCACCATATAGTCCCCACTGTAATATCTAGGTCATCTCCCCCACTGTAATATCCACGTCATCTCCCCCACTGTAATATTCACGTGATCTCCCCCACTGTAATATCCACGTCATCTCCCCCACTGTAATATCCACGTCATCTCCCCCACTGTAATATCCACATCCTCTCCCCCACTGTAATATTGTCTGAGTATGGCCGAGTATTGGCAGGGTATGGCCGAGTATTGGCAGGGTATCGCAGAGTATTGGCAGGGTATCGCAGAGTATTGGCAGGGTATCCCAGAGTATCGCAGAGTATTGGCTGGGTAATGCAGAGTATCGCAGAGTATTGGCTGGGTAATGCAGAGTATTGCAGAGTATTGGCTGGGTAATGCAGAGTATCGCAGAGTATTGGCTGGGTAATGCAGAGTATATGCTGGGTAATGCAGAGTATATGCTGGGTAATGCAGAGTATATGCTGGGTAATGCAGAGTATATGCTGGGTAATGCAGGGTATTGGCTGGGTAATGCAGGGTCTTGGCTGGGTAATGCAGAGTTTGTTTACAAGTGATCGCTCCGTCATTTGACGGAGCGATCACATTGTAAACAGCGGCCGGGTGTACGAAGATGGCCGCCGCTCCGGAGCTAGGCCGAAGCCGCGGCCTTCCCTAAGGCCGCCGGGTGCACCAAGATCCTAAGGCCGAGGCCTCGGAGCGCTCCGCGGATCGCGGGGTGTGCCGATCCGAACTGGGTGACCCGTTCGGATCACAGATCGGCGACGATCCGTTGCACCCCTACAGCATACCCATCCATACTCAACATTCTCATCCATCCATGCTCACCCATCCATACTCGGCATACTCATCCATCCATGCTCACCCATCCATACTCGGCATACTCAGCCATCCATGCTCATCATACCCATCCATACTCAGCATACTCATCCATCCATTCATGCTCAGCCATCCATCCATCCTCAGTAATACTCATCCATCCATCCATGCTCAGCCATACGCAGCGATACTCAGCTGTACCCAGCCATACGCAGCGATACTCAGCCATAACCAGCCATACTCAGCCATACTCACTCATACCCAGCCATACTCAGTCGTACTCAGTCATACCCAGCCGTACAGAGCCATCCCATCTATACCCACCAATCCCATCTATACCCAGCCATACTCAGCCGTACCCATCCATACTCAGCCGTACCCGGCCATACTCATTCATGCTCAGCCATCCCCATCCACGGCTCATCCATCCCCATTCATGCTCATCCATGCCACATCAGTTATCATCCATGCCACTACAGTGCCTCACAAAAGTGTAATATGTAGTCAAATTAGATTTAAAACTTATGTCCCTAGAACACCTGACGGTGCTCCCTGCATGTTCGTCCTCTGTATGTGGCCACGCTGTGGAAAAGTCTCACACATGTGATCAGATTGCCCAGAAGCCTCTGGTCCTTCAGGAGATACAACACTAGGGAAACGACTAGGTTCATAAGGAACTATTGACGACATAGGTGTGCCCTTCCCTGTAGTGTTTGTCCCACTCCTCTTTTTGGAGGACGTTTAATATCCACAAACAAAGAGTACTTCGGTGTAGTATTAAAACACCTCAAAAGGGAGACCCTTTAGTAGGGCTCACCAAGCCCCTATGCAACAATCCAGCTAAACATCTTTAGGCTGCCAAGCAACACCTGGTGACTCACGTGACCCGGGTGAGGAAAAATTACCACTGCAAGTGTCTGTTCAGAGCCTGCTCTGTGTCCCACAGCTGCCTTCTGGAAGCACCACATGTTTGGCCTAAACAGCTTAAATAAGCCATGTGTGTGCTGGAACGTTCTGTGCATGCGTGCGCACGCATGTGTGTGGTCCCGGCGAATGGGTGTGACTGTATTCGCGTATGACGCAAATCTTTGTGCTCCCAGATAAAGGCTACGGCGCATGTGCGGCAAAGCCATGTGCGCCATGGCCGCCAAACAAACTGTTGATCCCAGCGGTGCTCTTGCAAATGCACATGCGCCATGGCGAACCAAAGCGAAATGGTATACAGGTAAAAAACAGCCAGCCAGACACAAACAAAAAAGAGGTAAACTTTGCAAACATCCACAGCTAGCCCAGAACTCCGCCGTACGGTCACTGCACACAGGTGTCCAGCTTTTAGCTAGCTTGACTGATTGTTACAATCACTGGGACACCCCACAATAATAAAATAAAGGGGTTTCACTTACCCGTCCAGGCGCAGGGCCACTTAGAAACTAAGGGCCCAATCTTCACCCTTCACGGCGGGTTCCTGTCATTTGGACCTTCAAGGACTGGGTACCCTTTTCATGTTTAGGGTCCACTCCCTTGGACCTGTACAACACCCTGCAGGAAATGCCTTAGTGCTGTAGCGTCCAGGATTTCCACTCCGCAGGGTCCAGCGCCCAGAGGCCACATTACAGGCAAAACCTTGCAGGATCTTTATTCTTCTTTGCTAGGCTCAGGTACCAATTATCTAAGCATAAAAGCCTGTGTCAAATGGATCCAATCGGTTAATCACTTGATTTATTTTGGAACCATTTGTGGGACTAGAGACCTGGAGCTCATAGAGCTAAAACAAACCGTGCCATCCACCTTGCAGACACTGGTAAAAAACTAAAGTACTCCCTGTATGGGAGGGGTTATATAGGGGATCATTTCCTGTCTAAAAACCTTTGGTCTACCAGTGTCGATTCACCTAATGATGAAGTATAACCCAGCAGGTAATGAATATTAGCCTGACTCTGTGTCCCATGATGTATGAAAAAGAAATTAGAATAGGGTATGAATGCAAACATACCACCAGGGGTGGATCCAGAATCTAATCTCGGGAGGGGCGCTACCAAAAGATTTTCGGGCAATTTGTAGGAGAAATGGCTGGTGTTGGCACTTCAATCATCACTGCACCATGGTTAATATTGTGTTAGGATGATTGAAGCGCATTATTTCTCTTATTACGGTGTAATATAAAATGAAATAGTTCAACTCATAATGCAGAATCAGTGGGAGCCCTGAGTGTGTCACTTGCCACCGTCACCTGCCTTCAGAATGGGGCTTGTCACTTGCTACGTTGCCTGTTATCAGATGCAGATTGTCCCTGCCAGTGGCCAGTGACAGTGTCCCTGTTGACCCAGATTGAGGCCTGCACAGTAATGGCAGTCTTTTAGATGCACAAATGCGGCGATGCAGGGGGGCGGTGAGAAACAGTGGCATCTCCAGCTTTCATATTTGGGGGGGGGGACAGGGACAAAAGTAGGTTGGCCAACTATAAAATGCAATTATATACACACACACACACATATAAATACACAGTGTCTTGAAAAAGTATTGGTGGTTGCAGCCAGGTGGAGGGGAGGACAGAGTGGGAGCAGCCAGGTGGAGGGAAGGACAGGGTGAATGCAGCCAGGTGGAGGGGAGGACAGAGTGGATGTAGCCAGGTGGAGGGGAGTACTGGGTGGGAGCAGCCAGGTGGAGGGGAGGATAGAGTGGGAGCAGCCAGGTGGAGGGAAGGACAGGGTGAATGCAGCCAGATGGAGGGGAGGACAGATGATGTAGCCAGGTGGAGGGGAGTACAGGGTGGGAGCAGCCAGGTGGAGGGGAGGACAGGGTGGATGCAGCCATGTGGAGGGGAGGAAAGGGTGGGAGCAGCCAGGTGGAGGGGAGGACAGGATGGGAGAAGCCAGGTGGAGGGGAGGAAAGGGTGGATGCAGCCAGGTGGAGGGGAGGACCGGGTTGATGTAGCCAGGTGGAGGGGAGGAAAGGGTGGATGAAGCCAGGTGGAGGGGAGGACAGAGTTGATGTAGCCAGGTGGAGGGGAGGACAGGGTGGATGCAGCCAGGTGGAGGGGAGGACAGGGTGGGAGCAGCCAGGTGGAGGGGAGGAAAGGGTGGATGCAGCCAGGTGGAGGGGAGGACCGCGTTGATGTAGCCAGGTGGAGGGGAGGAAAGGGTGGATGCAGCCAGGTGGAGGGGAGGACAGAGTTGATGTAGCCAGGTGGAGGGGACGACAGGTTGGATGCAGCCAGGTAGAGGGGAGGACTAGGTGGGAGCAGCCCACCTCTATGGAAGACTGCTATGTCCTGTACCTCTATGGAAGACTGCATCACACCCCCCCCCCCAATCCCCCTCGCTCCCCCCATCTGGAGGTAAGTTCTTACTTTGGAGGATAATAATAGAATCACTGGCTCCCTCCATCCGACAGCATCATGGTCCCTCTTCTCCTCTCTTCCTCCTCCCGCTCGGCATGCTGGGGGCCGTAGTCCCCTCAGGGAATCATCCTGAGGCCTGCTGGTATCCGGGACTACATGTCCCATAATCCTCTAGCTGCTAGTTTCCCGGCCATTGGCCATGAATGTAGCCAATAGGAGGGCATTGCCAGGTGAATGCTCGGCTCAAGAATAAGAATGAGGGGTGGAAATCCCCCGCAGCTGCGGCTCTGCCTGTGTCACTCCCTTCACAGAGCCTGTCAGTTTCAGCGCCGCAGCAGACCTGTGTCAGCAACGGCTGATGGGGGGTCGGCATCAGCACAGCCTACTCACTATTTTCTCAGGGGGGGGGGGGGGGAGGCAATTAACCTGTTGCCCCCCCCTGGATTCGCCCCTGCATACCACGCTATAAAAACTCAAGCAAAATATTAATTATTTTATTCAACAAAGTTCCCCTTGATCAAAGGTAACAGACACATAAAGTGCCTTTGACAAGGGTGGGACAGAGATGGAGCTCGCTGAGCTGTCGCTGACCCACTGGAGATACACTTTATATTGCTCATAGCTCCCAACTGTCCCTGATTTGCAACAGAGTCCCTATGTCCCTCTTTACCCCTCATTTGTCCCTCATTTTGGTCTTATTTATATATATATATATTATATATATATATATATATATTGTATCGAAAAATGGACTTTTATATCTTTCAAAAAGTGTTTCCCAGTGCTAAATCTTTCATCCAGTTTCTAAATTGCTGCATCTGTAAATTTTCAAAAGCCAGGATAAAGGAATAGTAGTGGTACAAAAAAAGAAGCCTGTGTGGGTTTACCCAATCATTTTTTGTGTGATTCTCCTTTTAAGGGGACGTGGCAGGGGGTGTGTCCTACATACTTTTGCTAATACCCTGTCCTATTTTCAGGGATGGCTACAATATAAGACCCCTTTCATACTGTGGCAGTTTTCAGGCATTTTAGCACTAGAAATAGCGTCTGTAAAGCTACTGAAATCTGCCTCCCATGCCACCCGAATGTGAAAGCCCGAGTGCTTTCACAGTGGGGCGGTGTGCTTGCGGGACGTTAGAAAGTCCTGCAAGTAGCATCTTTGGGGCGGTTTGTATACAGCGCTCCTGCCCATTGCAATCATTGTACTCTGTTGGATTTTGCCATCTGTAATAATGTTCTGTTTTGGAAGTCAATAAAATCTCTCTCTGGGAGAATCGGGTTTTGCTGCGGGAAGACAGTACTTTTCAATAACTATATACCATCTACGAGGAACTATAAGATTAGATCACTACATTGGTGCCGTTCAAGAGACCAGAAGAGCATTTTCAGGACTTTGTAACAGAAGTCAGTGATAACAATCCGTGAGTTGGACAGAAGTCTGATGGAGACCCAAGACCTGTGCTGTGACTCTAACGTCTGGTTGTGACATAAGAGAGTCTGATCTACAAAATCAAACAAGTTTGGAACCCCAGAATTATTCTCTGGAGACTGGAAACGAAGAAAAGGACTGTATCGTGTACCAGAAGACCTGAGCTGGAAGCTGAAGGAGTAATTAATGCGGTGAGTAAAATATTTCTCTCTTTTTAAATTATTAATAATATGGTAAAAATGCTTACTCAGTGTGAAGCTAGTGTCAGTTCTGATAAAGTTAACAGATGGGTGTTAAAATGTATTAAGCGTCATGGCGGTCCTTATGAAGTGCCAGAAAAATATAAGCAGACATGGGCTATGATGAATGAATTTTTAGAAAAAAAAACAGTTTTTGATAGCAAAATTTCAGAAAGTAAAAGAAAAGGTTGTATTGTACAGGGCTTGTTATCTTGCTGTTTAACAATGGAAAGTTCTTTGAAAGATAAGGTTGAGGAAATTACTCAGTTACAGAGTGCAGTTGATAATAGCAACAAGGTTTGTCAGAGGTTACAAAACCAATCAGAATCTGAGACTGTAAATTTAAAATTGCATGCAGTCACCATTGGGGAAGCTCTGCTTGAGAAGTCTAAACGTTGTAATGAATTATCAGAGGAAAATGAAAGATTGAAACTAAGAATTATGGAATTAGAGAAGAGATCTCAGGAATGCAGATATGCATCGAATCTGCAGCAAAATGCAAATACAAACATTCTATCAAATGAAACAGAACCTCATATTAAATCTGATAATTCATTGCCAGCCGCACCCACTGTGACCACCACAGTTTATAACAATAATAATAATGCAGGTGAAGTTCAGCTTGTAATGAAGCCTTTGAAACCAAAAGAATTAGACGCAATTCTTAAAGAAATAGGAATGATTCCCTGCCATGATTTAAACAGATTTTTAAAATGGTTTTGTGACTTGCAGAATGTCAGAGATATGTACAATCTCAACCCATCTGATTTAGACAGAGTTATGCAACATTCTATAGGAAATAGTCTTTGGGTGAGAATTAAGCAGATCTGTACTCAGCCAATGAGAACAAGGGACATATTGATGGAATTATTATGTGTTTTGTATGGTGTACGTTCTGATGTTACTGTTCATGGGAAGATCAAACAAATGCAAAGTGAATCTCCCTACGAACTGTCAAAAAGGATAAAATCTATTATGGAAATATTGGTCAGTAATAATCTTGCATTTGAGCATGGTGGCTTGTTACATATGAGTATATTTCTACATGCTTTGAATGAAGAGATTAGACAAAATATTTTACTAGTTACCCCAAATCCTCATGATTTAAAAGACGTATTGTTGAAAGCAGACAATTTATGGAGAAAGTCAAATGAGCAAGCTGTCAAAATTAATTTAGCGACATTGTTTAGGACAAATACTGAACATAAAGATCAAAAGATAATGTCTTATGATAACAATCAAAGAGGAGACACCAGGTCAAATATAGGTGATATTGATATGAAAAACAGAGCTGACCAAAATCATAATAAAAAGGTATCTAAGGCTTGGATACCGTTTTCTCAGTTAAAACAGAAATATGACCACCTAAAGATTGAGTACGATAAAATGAAAATAGAACATTAAACATTGCTGGGACAGCTAAACAGATTACATTATCCAGATCTGTTTTTGAATACAAGTGACATTTCTCTAACAGTGGGGGTGGTTTAGTTTCAACCTGGGGATGTGTAAATAGTCCTTTGTTTTAACTTCAAAGAATGTTTAAGGACCTTGCTAATTAGTTTTGTTGGAGAGTTTTTTTGTCTTTCAGATATATTGGAGATACTGCATGTGAACTGCAAGCTGAAATTTCTGGCTAGTGGGGGAGAAACGCTGAATAAACAATATCATGGACTCTCTCAATATTCATCAAGCAATTGACTTATTTTTTTGACTTTTTGGACTTGGACAATGGACTTTTCCCTATATTTTATTTTTTATTTTCCCATTTTTATTCATCAAGCCCTATTTTTTATTTTTTATTTTTCACCCTTTTCTATTTTTATTTTTTATTTTTTTATTTTATTATGTTTTATTTCTTGAACTTTATCTTAAAACCAGAGCGAAACATTTAAACCTAAAATAATTTTCGTGTTACATAACATGTTGCATATTACATATTGCATATTGATCAATATATTTGACATCTAAGGTGAGATGCTGCACAATGGCTTGGCATAGCATAAATTATAGTATGTTGGGTGGTTTTCCTAAATTTATAAGAGGGGTGAGTGAAATTCATCACTCCAGTCATGATTTGAAACTTTGTTGAATCAGTCATTAATAATATTGACATATGGATGAAAAAAAAAAAAAACCTAACTTTACTGGCAAGATTTTCCACTGCTGCTTTGTCTGGATAGAAGATCTGATAAACGCTGATGTCAAGCTGATTCTATCTGAAAGTGGGGGATTATATATGGATTATATGGATATATGGATTATAGATTGGTATATAGATTGGTATACCATTCAGGTGGAATTATGGGCTGAATGATTCAAGTAACTGCTCTATTATGGAGGCAATGAGGAGTCGGCCTACAGCAAATTACAAAGTACAGCAATAGCAGTTTTTTTTCAGCCGTATCCAAACCTTTTGAACTTGAAAGTGAGAGCTGGTACATGGATGGTTCTTCTTACTATAAAGATGGAAGTAGAATTTCGGGATTTGCTGGTGTTTGTGCAAAAGCATCTTTAAGAAAATGAAAACCTTGAGCCTGGAGAGGAATCCTGGAGTTATGTGGATCGGAGCTCCCAGCACACCAAGTCTACTTTCAAAGAGAGATGTGATGAAGTTGAAGTTGAAAATTGAAGAATGAACTGTGACATCAGCTCATTTTTGTGCAATATTCAAGATCTTGATGTGATATAATAAGGCCTAACAGCTATATGGGCCAAGGATGTGTACCAAACCCTTTTCAAGTCATGGTCTAAAGCTATATTATCTAATGACTTTTTCATGGGGATATTTTAGAGGCTGGTGAAGAGAGATGTAACCAGTTTCAACTTTATATTTCATATGAGCCATTGTGAAGCATCCAATACCTCAAGTCGGTAATGCTATGTTTGTTGCTTGATTTATGGGTCAGTTCTAGTAGTTAGAACGACCCAAGTGGGGGTATATATAGTATATTATATCTAATATATATATATGTATACATATATATATATTATATATATACATATTTATTATATGTAGTGTTTTTATTTAGGCATTCTAAAGACAAGTTTATTCTAGGCATGCCACTTTGGTAGCTGTTAATCTAATTGCGCATATTAAAAGAGGGTTTGTTGCCACATACCAAAGGGGAACAGATAATGATTATCTTAATCTAATCAGTATTCACACATGTCAAAGGGGGAATATGCAAGAATGTAAATTGGGGCAGCTTTATAATTACAACTATTCACAGCTTGGGGTTGTCTCCTGTCACTCTGAAAGACCAGGCCAGATATAAGTTGACAATGTTATCTGTTACCCTTTGATGTGTAAATCTTATGCAAGTTGTGTGTGTGAGGAATAGCCTTTTAACCTAGTATTTATTGATGGTAATTAGACCTTGAGGTCTAACCCGGGGGGGGGGGGGGGGTTTATTCATGGAAAACATTTGGTTGACCCCCCCCCAGTGTCAGATCAGTATATGAGAAGACAGTCAGGATGTCAGGCAGTCTAGAAGATATGTCTATCTTCTAGACCCCAGAAGGGTCTGGAGTCACGGGTCTAGGAGAAGATATTCCTTGTCATGTACTCTGTTGGATTTTGCCATCTGTAATAATGTTCTGTTTTGGAAGTCAATAAAATCTCTCTCTGGGAGAATCGGGTTTTGCTGCGGGAAGACAGTACTTTTCAATAACTATATACCATCTACGAGGAACTATAAGATTAGATCACTACACAGGGGCGGATCCAGAATCTAATCTCGGGAGGGGCGCTACCAAAAGATTTTCAGGCAATTTGTAGGAGAAATGGCTGGTGTTGGCACTTCAATCATCACTGCACCATGGTTAATATTGTGTTAGGATGATTGAAGCGCATTATTTCTCTTATTACGGTGTAATATAAAATGAAATAGTTCAACTCATAATGCAGAATCAGTGGGAGCCCTGAGTGTGTCACTTGCCACCGTCACCTGCCTTCAGAATGGGGCTTGTCACTTGCTACGTTGCCTGTTATCAGATGCAGATTGTCCCTGCCAGTGGCCAGTGACAGTGTCCCTGTTGACCCAGATTGAGGCCTGCACAGTAATGGCAGTCTTTTAGATGCACAAATGCGGCGATGCAGGGGGGCAGTGAGAAACAGTGGCATCCCCAGCTTTCATATTTGGGGGGGGGACATGGGGGGACAGGGACAAAAGTAGGTTGGCCAACTATAAAATGCAATTATATATACACACACACACACACACACATATAAATACACAGTGTCTTGAAAAAGTATTGGTGGTTGCAGCCAGGTGGAGGGGAGGACAGAGTGGGAGCAGCCAGGTGGAGGGAAGGACAGGGTGAATGCAGCCAGGTGGAGGGGAGGACAGAGTGGATGTAGCCAGGTGGAGGGGAGTACAGGGTGGGAGCAGCCAGGTGGAGGGGAGGATAGAGTGGGAGCAGCCAGGTGGAGGGAAGGACAGGGTGAATGCAGCCAGATGGAGGGGAGGACAGATGATGTAGCCAGGTGGAGGGGAGTACAGGGTGGGAGCAGCCAGGTGGAGGGGAGGACAGGGTGGATGCAGCCATGTGGAGGGGAGGAAAGGGTGGGAGCAGCCAGGTGGAGGGGAGGACAGGATGGGAGAAGCCAGGTGGAGGGGAGGAAAGGGTGGATGCAGCCAGGTGGAGGGGAGGACCGGGTTGATGTAGCCAGGTGGAGGGGAGGAAAGGGTGGATGAAGCCAGGTGGAGGGGAGGACAGAGTTGATGTAGCCAGGTGGAGGGGAGGACAGGGTGGATGCAGCCAGGTGGAGGGGAGGACAGGGTGGGAGCAGCCAGGTGGAGGGGAGGAAAGGGTGGATGCAGCCAGGTGGAGGGGAGGACCGCGTTGATGTAGCCAGGTGGAGGGGAGGAAAGGGTGGATGCAGCCAGGTGGAGGGGAGGACAGAGTTGATGTAGCCAGGTGGAGGGGACGACAGGTTGGATGCAGCCAGGTAGAGGGGAGGACTAGGTGGGAGCAGCCCACCTCTATGGAAGACTGCTATGTCCTGTACCTCTATGGAAGACTGCATCACACCCCCCCCAATCCCCCTCGCTCCCCCCATATGGAGGTAAGTTCTTACTTTGGAGGATAATAATAGAATCACTGGCTCCCTCCATCCGACAGCATCATGGTCCCTCTTCTCCTCTCTTCCTCTTCCCCCTCCCGCTCGGCATGCTGGGGGCCGTAGTCCCCTCAGGGAATCATCCTGAGGCCTGCTGGTATCCGGGACTACATGTCCCATAATCCTCTAGCTGCTAGTTTCCCGACCATTGGCCCTGAATGTAGCCAATAGGAGGGCATTGCCAGGTGAATGCTCGGCTCAAGAATAAGAATGAGGGGTGGAAATCCCCCGCAGCTGCGGCTCTGCCTGTGTCACTCCCTTCACAGAGCCTGTCAGTTTCAGCGCCGCAGCAGACCTGTGTCAGCAACGGCTGATGGGGGGTCGGCATCAGCACAGCCTACTCACTATTTTCTCAGGGGGGGGGGCAATTAACCTGTTGCCCCCCCCTGGATTCGCCCCTGCATACCACGCTATAAAAACTCAAGCAAAATTATTCATTATTTTATTCAACAAAGTTCCCCTTGATCAAAGGTAACAGACCACATAAAGTGCCTTTGACAAGGGTGGGACAGAGGAGGAGCTCGCTGAGCTGTCGCTGACCCACTGGAGATACACTTTATATTGCTCATAGCTCCCAACTGTCCCTGATTTGCAACAGAGTCCCTATGTCCCTCTTTACCCCTCATTTGTCCCTCATTTTGGTCTTATTTATATATATATATATATATATTGTATAGAAAAATGCACTTTTATATCTTTCAAAAAGTGTTTCCCAGTGCTAAATCTTTCATCCAGTTTCTAAATTGCTGCATCTGTAAATTTCAAAAGCCAGGATAAAGGAATAGTAGTGGTACAAAAAAAGAAGCCTGTGTGGGTTTACCTAATAATTTTTTGTGTGATTCTCCTTTTAAGGGGACGTGGCAGGGGGTGTGTCCTACATACTTTTGCTAATACCCTGTTTCCCTGAAAATAAGCCCTGCCCTATTTTCAGGGATGGCTACAATATAAGACCCCTTTCATACTGTGGCAGTTTTCAGGCATTTTAGCACTAGAAATAGCGTCTGTAAAGCTACTGAAATCTGCCTCCCATGCCACCCGAATGTGAAAGCCCGAGTGCTTTCACACTGGGGCGGTGTGCTTGCGGGACGTTAGAAAGTCCTGCAAGTAGCATCTTTGGGGCGGTTTGAGAGCGCTGTATACAGCGCTCCCGAAACACCCCTGCCCATTGCAATAAATGGACAGCGCTTCTGAAGCGCTGCAACACAGGCGTTTTTTAACCCCTTCTTCGGCCACGAGCGGAGGTTAAAAGCACCCTGCTAGCGGCCAAAAAGTGCCGCTTAAACAGCGCTAAAACGAGCGGCGCTTTAGCGCTAGCACACAGGCAGCTCTAGTGTGAAAGGGGTCTATGCCCTACCTTGAAAATAAGCTCTAGTTAAAGTCGTTGTAAAAACGTATTCCGTTTTGTAAAAAGATTATATAATGTGCAGTGTGTCTCCTTTTGTAACTTTATTGTGGAAAATACCTTATATACAGTGCCGCTGGGCACTCACGTGACCCACCGGAAGAAATTACTGTATTTGAATAAATGTAGATTTTGTTATATACTGTTAATAAATAAGGCATCCCAGACATCCCAACCTGCAAAAACGAATTTCAGGGAGGTGGCACTTCGCGCCCACATAACAATAAAAATTTAAATCACTTTTTCAATATTTTTTCACAGTGCTTCTGGGGAAGGGGGTATGTGGCAATGGATGGTGTCAGTAGTTTTTTATTTATACGTATTGATTTTTTTACAATTTTATTTTTTTTACAATTCTTTTTGGGGGGAGGGGGTTGAGGCAGTGGACAGTGTTGGTAGGGCAGGGGGGAGTGGTGTCAGAAGTTTTTTTTTTTTTATTTTATATATATATATATTTTTTTTTACAGACCCCTGACATCTCCCGTTTGAGACAGAGAAACGACTGAGGACACAGATTCCCCAGTTTCTTTCTCAGCACTGAGGATGAATGGAGAGGAGACAGCAGCTCCTGTCCATTCATAAACTGAAGCAGAGTAACACACAGGGGGTTATTTACGAAAGGCAAATCCACTTTACACTACAAGTGCAAAGTGCACTTGAAATTGCACTTGGAAGTGCAGTCACTGTAGATCTGAGGGTAAGATCTGAAATTAGGGGAAGCTATGCTGATTTTATCTTCCAATCATGTGCAAGCTAAAATGCTTTTTTTTATTTTCCTTGCATAACCCCCTTGGATCTACAGCAACTGCACTTCCAAGTGCACTTTCAGTGCAATTTCAAGTGCATTTTGCACTTGTAGTGCAATGTGGATTTGCCTTTCGTAAATAACCCCCACAATTTACTCTGCTCGGATATCACAGTGTAATCTCGCGATCTCGCTCACTGCGACCAATTCAGACAAGGAAGGGGTCGGCAAATTACATATTTACCCAGCCCCTTGCTCCGCTCTCCATCCTGACAGATCCCCCTCAGCCAGCGGGAGAGGAGAGGAGGGAAGCTGTCTGCGGGGGACGAGGGGGGCCAGAGGAGAACAGGGGGGGGGGGGCGAGAAGGACAGGGGGATCAGAGGAGCAGCACACAGGGGACAGCTGTGAACACTGATCTCCGTGTATAGATTTTTAGCTGACAGCCGTGGGAGGGAGAGGAGGAGAAGTGGCTGGCAGCTAAAAATCTATACAGGTGTTCACAGCAGTTCCCCGTCGCACCACTTATTACCGGGATATTGGGAGGTGTATGGGAGCCGCCGCTGAAATGCGGGAGACTCCCGCACCTCACCTCACTGGAGACTTGGGATGTCTGGCATCCCCTGAAAATAAGCCCTAGTGTGTTTTTTGTAGCCAAAATTAATATAAGACCCTGTCTTATTTTAGGGGAAACACAGTAGGTGTCCCTCATTGCCATCTCAAAAAGTTGTGCGGTATGCTATTATAGTGTATGCCACGCACTGTGAAAAGTTCTTGAAGAGGCATGAGGAGCACCATTTTCCCACAGAGAAGTCACAGGACATAAAGGTCCAGTAACTTATTTAGTAATGGTGAACTGAGGAGAATATTAAGCAAGAGAAATTAGGGAAAGAGGCAGCCACAAGCCCAAGTAAATTGTGTCTAGATGTTTATACGTGTAGAAATGCAAGCACTATATATGACCATACTTGTTTTTACTCTAGAATGTTCTGCCACCAAGATCCAGTGTAAATAAATACAAGGATAACAACTGTTATGCTTAGGAATAAATGTCTATGCATGTGTGATCACGAGCACTGGCGAGATGTCAGGAACATAGCATACTTTACAACATAGGGGCAGAAATACGCTGCAAATCCAGGCGTATTGTATGCTGTATGGCCATACTCCTGTATTCAGTATCTGTTTTTCAGTCCTGAAAAAAAAGTGAATGTATATTAAAAAGTATTTTTAGCATATAGTAACTGCCACAGCTGACATATCTCTCCCATGTGGAATATGTACTATTTTTACACACTATACACGGAGAACTAACTGACAGAAACTATTTATAGCCGGGTGTGAAGACACACGAACACCAACAACACGTTACAGCTTGTACACATTTTTCTGAGCTTCCCTGGTCTAACTTCTTCTGGATCCGTGTACACTAGTATCTGGCAGTACCCAAAACAAACATGGCTTCCGGCCACGTCAAGCAAACTTGTCACGTGATAGGAAGAAGCTTCCTTGCAGGCCAATCAAAGAGACTGAATGTAGTTACCATACCGACGTGTTCCTCCTCCAATGAGAGGCTCTTCCTGCTGTGGGGATTCTAGCCATGGTGAGTTTCTGTGTGCTTGGTTGGGCTCGCCTGTTGTATTTCTGGTGTCATTAGACGTTTGGTGGTGAGGAATTTGGTGCTTTACGGATGTTATGGCTACTGCAGATCACTGGCTTGTGTGCCACACGGCATGCCATGGGGCTGGGAGGTCTTCTTGTCTGATGTCCTGTCTTCCTAAAACATCTCCCTACATAGAAGTGCTGCTGTCTGATCTCATGTCCAATAACGTGCTTGGATTTTTATTGTTGTCTGGAATATTTTTTTTTTCGTTTGGGTGGTAATGTTTTTTTGTATCCTTGCACTTTTTTATAAGCGTGCTCTAACTAAACTGATGTGACTTATCCTGACAGTTAAGGGGATTGTAGCTGTACGAGTGCATTTGCAACAGAAACAACTACTGTCTGTGATATTTTTTTATTTGCATCAACATATACCTTTTTAGGACACGCTTTGTTTTCCTCTTCTTGGTCCAATTAGTACTAATACACTAAAGGGTTGTTCACACTAGTGCTTGGGGCAGAGAAACACAGTGGTTGAACTGCGCTTTTACTGCTCCCCAACCGCTTTAGCTGCAGAGGCAGCAGCCAGGGGTGTACACATGTCACAGCAGGAATTAAACCACCTGATGCTTTTGGTGACAAGGAAGCAGGAGGCGGGGCCAAGCCATGCTGTCTGTGTTTATAGACAGCGTGGCTCGGGATCAAGCCCCTACAAGTGCCCCCATAGCAAGCTGCTTGCTCCGGAGGGCATTTGTCAAAGAGGAGGAGCCAGGAGCACCAGCAAGGGTTGCTGCGTGCAAAATCTTTGCACAGAGCAGGTAAATATGGCATGTTTATTATTTAACAAAATTAAATAAGTAAAACTCGCTAAATGCCTGTTCTCACTTAACATAAACCTCACGCGCTTATCCAGCACAGGGGTTGTTGTCCTCACTGGTCTTCCTGGTGGGTCCTTCTTGGTGTCCACACCACTGCTTCCATGATGTGAATAGTTCTCATTGGCTGGTCAGAGGAGGAGTCCTCTTAGGATCCATAAGAGATCTGACCAAGGGGAGTAAAAGGGCAGCTGGTGAGGATTAATGTGCAGTGCCCACAGATGGAAATAACATCTGTGCAGGACCTGGATGGGGTACTCAGAAGAGTATAACTGACTACACCAGGTAAGGAAGAGTTATCAGCCAACAGGAAGGGTTAGGGGGTGCGAGAGAGGTATGGGGAAAAATTGATTTTATCCCAACTCTTTATAGTTTTTTAAGGCTTTAGGTAGGATAGTCTCTGAGATTCTTATTTCTCTCCCTTCCCCATTCTCTAAAGCAGGCCAAACACAGTGCAAATTTATTTCGGAAATTTGCATGATTCCCCCATCAACACAGACAGTGCTGACAGAGGAATCCCTCTTGCTGAGCAATTGTCTGCTCCCGGCGAAGACAGTGATTATTGCTAGTGGCCGCTAACAATAATCGTAAGAGAATCCGTCAGGCTGGTTGATCGATCAACTTAGGTACAATCAACTTGGTACATTCAGCCTGCCCATTAATGGTTCAAACTAGAGCTGCCACAACGCGTCAACGAAAATACGTAGACGTGCGCGAAAGGCGCCGATGCGTCACACATTGCGAGTTGCAGGTAAATACACCCCCACCTCGGCTTTCAGCGCGGTACTTTTCTCCCACACACGATTGCCACTGACTGTCCCCTATCCTCCTCCAGTCCCCATCCGTACTTCTCCCCCTCTCTCCTCCGTGTCCCCCTCCATGCTGCTCCGTGTCTCCCTCTCTTCTCCGTGGGTGTCCCCCCTCTCTCTCCTCCGTGTCCCCCTCCGTGCATCTGTCCCCCTCTCTAAACCCGGCTCCTTAGTTTTCTGAATGGACAGAGTCACTGACTGACTCTGTCCATTCACATTAATGAATGAAGAGAAGCCGCTGGATGTGTGTGTATATGTACGCGTGTGTGTATATGTACGCGTGTGTGTATATGTATGTGTGTGTGTGTGTGTGTATATGTATGTGTGTGTGTGTGTGTATATATATATATATATATATATATATATATATATATATATATATGTATGTATGTATGTATATGTGTGTGTGTGTGTGTGTGTGTGTGTGTGTGTGTAGTTCTATTCTTTCATCTTACCTTTTTTTTTTATTTTTTTTGTAAAGTTATCCAAAGGATTAATTGGCTAATCAAAAAAAAGAACACTAGATTAAGTAAAAAAATTTAATAAAAATAATCGTTAGTCGACAGACAAAATAATCGTTAGTTGCAGCTATAGTTCAAACACTGTATGGCTGGCCTAACTCACTCCAGATTAATTACCTTGCTGTGTGTATTTTTTTTTGCAACAAGAGATTGTCCTACTTAAAAGAGAAGTATGTTAGTTTTTTTTTTTGGGGGGGGGGGGGGGGGTTCAATTCATACTTGCCTAGGTGGATGCACCATCAGTCCCCGACACCTCTACACTGAGAACTGATCGCTCCGTTCTCACAGCTCCCCGAGCAGAGAGCTGCTGACTGTCAGTCACAGCTCTCTGCTCTGCCCCCTCCTCGCTCACGAGTGCTGAGCTATGGAGGGGGCGGGGCGGCCGGCTCAGTCTCTCAGTGGCTTTCTGAGCTAGATGTCAGTCCAGGGATCTGGCAGGTCCCGACTCCATGATCGTTATGACACAGAGCCTGGACTGACTGCTGTGTTGTCAGCAGACAGCGGACTTCAGCCCGCTCTCTGCTGAAAATGGATCACAGGAATGTAAAAACAAACTGCACTCCTGTGATCCACAGGAGAAGTACAGCCAAGCGAACTTTGGCTGTACTTCTCCTTTAACAATCTGCTAAATGTATCAGTACTGCTTGGACTGAGAAGAAGGTAAAACCCAAAAGCTGATCCTGAAAATGTCAATGCACATCCTTTTTTTTTTTTTTTGTTTCATGAACAGTACGGTACTTGGTTGTTTTTTGTGATGAAAGTCTGAAACCTTGTAAAATAGTGTTTATTTTTTGTGTGCGAGTGTATACACATTGATGTAACAGGCTCTGTGTGTATTAGTAATACCATTTTTTTTATTTTGGATAACTGCACTTCGCTGTCTCCTTACCCACCACCACCCCCCCCCCCCCCAAAAAAAAAAGGAGGACCTGCATATATATTAGGAAATGCAACCTCCCCATGTAATGTACATACAGCATATTTGTAAAAACCTAAGAATGATTACGCATATTAATAAAACTATTTACATCTAGTCCATCTAACACCCCCCCCCCCCCCCCCTCAGGCTGAAAATGCTGCTTTACAAATTGGCCCCCTGTGCTCCTTCCCCCAGAGTGGCGTCTGTATTATACAGGAGACAAACAAAGATAGACTTGGGGGGGGGGGGGGGGGCACACCCTAAGAATACATGACATTAGATGGTGCAGCTATAAGACTGACAAATCGAGGAAAAGATTACAGCGCACACATACTAAAATGACATTTAAATCCTGCAAGGCTAATAATGTCCACCTGTGTTAGAGGAGTATATTTCTCCTATGATTGAAAAGCAGGATCTTTCATTCTATGAATAGTGTAGGACCCACTGATAATGGGGTACTTTGACGCAGTAGTGGGCTTAAGCACTATGTGGTCATATAGTGTGACCAAATCCCCATATTTTCTGCTTATTTGCTGAATATGTTCAGGTGTTTTAAATAGCCTTGCAGGATTTAAATGTCATTTTAGAGCTTATCTTTTAGCACATATTTTATGTTACCAAAGTATCCAGTACTCCAATAGGCAGCACTGAGGTGCCACTATGGGGAACTGACAGGTTGTACTGATAGGCAACACTGAGGTGGTACTGATGGGCGGCACTGGCATGTGGCACTGATGGGCGGCACTGGCAGGTGGCAATGGTTGGCACCTGCAGATGGCACTGGCAGGTGGCAATGGGTGGCACTGGTTGGCAGTGGCACTGGCAGGTTTTACAGCTGATAGTGTAACTGTAAAATTGAATGCTCTCTGCAGCGCCGTGGTATGTAAAACTGTATAGAGAGAGAGGGAGGAGCTGACAAATTCAGCATGATGTCGGAGGTGGGCGGGACCCCGGGGTGGGCGGGCCACAGCAGCTATCCAGACAATGATTGGGCTGTTTAAGAAAGGGGCCAACAGTGTGTAGAGAAGGGAGGAGGATGTCAGCAGCTGCAGAGCGCTCTCTTCCTGCTCCATCCCGACTACCAGACAGTGCTCTGTGTCTGGAGGGCCTCCACTTTCCCCGCCAAGACCCCACAGCACGCCCTGTAGCAGAGGCACCTGTCAGTGACAAAAACCCAGGCACAAGGGCACAATTTCTAGTCGCAACGGCAACCTGGTGCCTGGGATTTGTCGAGCCCTGCTTAATGCATTTTATGAATTAAGATAAAAAGTCTTCTGTGTGCAGCCCCCCTAAGGCCTCGTGCACACTGGATGTTATAAAAAAAGCCAGTAACGGTAGCTGTAGAGCATGGGTGCCCAACCGGTGGCCCGCAGCGCCATCCGAGGTGGCCCGCCACGTCTTGCCCTGAGATGGCGGGTCGGCAAGCCCTGATCGCGGGTCCCCGACCCGCCATCTCCGAGCATCAGCACGAACAACGGAGCCGCCGCTAAAGGAAGCAGAGCCGATGCTTCCTGTATAGCGCCGGCTCCTTCACAGGCGGAGTGATATCAAATGTACTCCGCCTGTGACAGGAAGCATCGGCTCTGCTGTCTACTGCAGCCGCATGCTTCCTGAGAATGAGATCACAGACAACAGCCAGCAGTGCCAGAGGCAGCAGTGCCAGTACCAGTACCCACAAGCAGTACCAGCCAGCAGTATCAGTACCCACCAGCAGTACCAGGTACCAGTCACCAGTACCCGCCAGCAGTACCCACCAGTAGTACTAGCCACCAGTACCCGCCAGCAGTATCAGTACCCGCCAGCAGTATCAGTACCCGCCAGCAGTATCAGTACCCGCCAGCAGTATCAGTACCCGCCAGCAGTATCAGTACCCGCCAGCAGTACCAGTACCCGCCAGCAGTACCAGTACCAGCCAGCAGTACCCGCCGCCAGTACCCACCAGCAGTACTAGCCACCAGTACCAGTCACCAGTATCCGCCAGCATTACCAGTCACCAGTACCTACCAGCAGTACCAGTACCCGCCAGCAGTATCAGTACCCACCAGCAGTACCCGCCACCAGTACAAGTACCCACCAGCAGTACTAGACACCAGTACCAGTCACCAGTACCCGCCAGCAGTACCAGTACCCGCCACCAGCAGTACCAGTACCAGCCAGCAGTACCTGCCAGCAGTACCAGTACCCACCAACAGTACCAGTACCCACCAGTACTAGCCACCAGTACCAGTTACCAGTACCAGTACCAGGTACCAGTACCAGTACCAGCCAGCAGTACCAGTCACCAGTACCCGCCACCAGTACCAGCCACCAGCCAGCAGTACCCGCCACCAGTACCAGCCAGCAGTACCAGTACCCACCAGCAGTACCAGTACCCGCCAGCAGTACCAGTACCAGCCAGCAGTACCCGCCACCAGTACCCACCAGCAGTACTAGCCACCAGTACCAGTCACCAGTACCCGCCAGCAGTACCAGTCACCAGTACCCGCCAGCAGTATCAGTACCCGCCAGCAGTATCAGTACCCGCCAGCAGTATCAGTACCCACCAGCAGTACCAGTACCAGCCAGCAGTACCCGCCACCAGTACAAGTACCCACCAGCAGTACCAGTACCCGCCAGCAGTACCAGTACCCACCAGCAGTACCAGTACCAGCCAGCAGTACCTGCCAGCAGTACCAGTACCCACCAACAGTACCAGTACTAGCCACCAGTACCAGTTACCAGTACCCACCAACAGTACCAGGTACCAGTACCAGTCACCAGTACCAGCCAGCAGTACCCGCCACCAGTACCCGCCAGCAGTACCAGTACCCGCCAGCAGCACCAGTACCCACCAGCAGCACCAGTACCCACCAGCAGTGCCAGCCAGCGGTATCTGCCAGCATTAGCAGCAGGCAGTACTCAACAGCGGTATCAGCCAGCAGTACCAGTACCCACCAGCAGTACCAGCCAGCAGTACCAGTACCAGCCAGCAGTACCATTACCAGTCAGCAGCACCAGTACCCACCAGCACACGCCAGCAGTACCAGTACCCACCAGCAGTACCAGCCAGCAGTACCAGCCAGTGGTATCTGCCAACGGTACCAGCAGGCAGTACCAAACAGCAGTACCAGCCAGCAGTACCAGCCCTGGAGGACAGCCAGCAGCAGCCACCAGTTATAACCACCAGGGGGACAGCAGCAACCAGCTGCAGGAATCCTAAGGAAGAAGTGAGGATTGAGGTCAGTTGAGATGCAGGTAAACCGCTGTGCTTCAGTGTGAAAGGGGCTTAGTCCCCTTTCACACGATCGGTCCGATGGGGTCTGCCTGTCTGTTTTTCAGGCGGACCCAATCGGACCCTCCATTCACCTCTATAGAGTGGCAGATGTAAAGGGACTCGTGTCTGCTTACACCCGCCTATCTGCAATCCGATCTGCTTAAAAATACAGAAGGGGATTTGTCCCCTTCTGTTTGGGCAGATCAGAGGGCCCTTAGGGTAGAGCGGGCTGCATCTGTGTCTGCTCTACATATGCGGAGTGGACACAGACCTGCCATCCGCCCGCTACGATCATTGTGGCCCGCGACCGGTTACCAAGTCGCTAAAGTGGCCCTCGCTCCTCAAAAGGTTGGGCACCCCTGCTGTAGAGGGAGTTTTGTCAGCGTTTTTGTAGTAGCGTTTTGTAGCTTTTTTTTTTTTTTTTTTTTTTTTTTTTGTAAAACTGAAAAACTCCTCTCAAAACCAACTAGTTCTGTTTTTTTTATTTATTTTTTTTTTTTTCCCCCAGATAGCAGTTTTTGTCAGGGCCATTCTCTACAAACAGCAGCTGTAAAAATGTCCAGTGTGCATGAGGCCTAATACTGTTGGAAGAGAGACTCGGCTGTCTGGGACTCCACTCCTAATTGGCTGAGACAGCAGCATGGCGCCATTGGCTCCCGCTGGTGTCAAGCAAAGTCAGTAAGCCAGTAAAAAAAAGAGAAAGGGGGTGGGGCCGTGACACGGCATGGTGTCTGAATGGACACAGGGAGCTGTGGCTCGGGTGCCCCATAGCAAGCTGCTTGCTGTGGAGGCACTCAACAGGGGGGAGGGGCCAGGAGCACCAAAAAGGGACCCGAGAAGAGGAGGATCTGGGCTGCTCTGTGCAAAACCACATACTTGTTATTTTTAGCAAATAAAAAACAAAGACTTTAGTATTACTTTATGTTTATCAAACATTACAGGCTGGAAATGCTAGCTAACCAAGATGTTTATTGTATCCATGAAGTTCTTCAAGCCATTATCCAAGCCTCTCCTGATGATTTTCTTGTTAATCATCTTCAGAATATCCCCCCGTGAAGCATGAGATTAAACTGACTGGTAGCATCTTTTCAGCACCCCTTTACCCCAGCACCCCTGAAGTTTATTTTTTAGCAGTTTTTTTTTTCTCTTTTATTGCTGACCAAGTGGTAGTTTTATCTCCTGTTCACTCTAATTTGAGCTGATATTTCCTGACCAAGTCAGGTGGATGGGGATATCTTTTAGTTGCTGTCCTATGCAATCCGTAAAAAGACTTCACAACCACACATCTTTTGTTTTATATATTAGATTATGGGTATCTGCTGCATGAAGATTGACTCATCACTGCATGTGTGGTTAAATTTGAAATCTAGGAAAGCTCTACCAAAGTGGTCTCCCGGAGATCTAGAAATATATTGAGTGATTTGGTCTACCAGTAATCATCCTTTGACCAGTTAGTTTGGGTTTAGTTTGAACTGATCCCCAAAAGCAAATCTCATTTGTGTAGTTAGGCTCTGATAATAGTGTGCAACCCCTGGCTAAAGTGCCATATTCTTTATGAGGTGGTACATAAGAGAAAAAGGGGTGAGAGTTCAGGTAGTGTGCTGATATTCACAGAAAGGGGGTACAGTGGCATAGACTGGTGCACTTCAGGCTCTGGTAAATCCTTTCATGTTCTTTATGCCATACAGCTTTATAGGTCAGCAGTGGCAAGTGGATCACATAAATATGTTCAGTACATTTTGTGTGCGGTTATTTTTTTTTGAGCTGTTAAACAATTCCTTTATACGAGGTGTGTCTAAAGAGTTGGTGGATGGTATCAGACAAAACAGAAGATACAAACATATTACGTTTATTGGCCTTCAAAATATTCGCCATCCTTCACAACACACATTTTGACAATGTTTATAAAGCTTCTGAAAACCATCAGCAAAGGCCTCTTTAGGAATCGACCACAGAACCGCTGTCACACATTCTTGGATTGCTGCCATGTCTGAAAAACGTGCGCCTTTCCTGGCGCTCTGTAGGCAGGGAATTTTTTGGTCACGGGTTAGACTGTGAATGCCATTTCATTGGTTGCCGCTTTTATTCGGGATCAAACTGGTAGCCCCAGGTCTCATCCCCTATGACGATGGTTTGCAGAAAAGATGGATCCTGTTCACACATGGTAACGAAATCTCCAGAGGTTTCCATCTGTTTTGCTTTCTTTTCGTCTGTCAGCTTGTGCGGCACAAACTGGGAACAGATCTTCATGGATGATGGTGAGCACCGCGTCCTTGCTATTGCCCAATTCCTCCCACAACAATTGTAGAGTCAGACGCTGATCTCGTACCAGCGTTTGTCGCACTCGCTCGATCGTGTCTGGGGTTTTGCTTGTCGACGGCCCACCCAAACAAGGCTCATCCTCAGTCATTTTGTCCTGTCACGAAGCCTTTGAACCAGACGTAAACACATTTTCTTCTCATGGTTTCCCTCCTGTCACCAACATATAATGCGTCTCGGTCACTGTTTTACCCAATTTGTAGCAGAACTTGATGCTCACTCGTTGCTACCTCTCACACTTACTACGTTCGACTGCCCGCAGCGGGTTTACCCTGACGGACATGTGTACCCCACGATAGGTGCCGCTTCTCAACGTATCTCTGAATAGCCATGTGCAGGCAACTGGCCGATGTTGCCATTGAGATTTTGGACCATTCACTGGACCTTTTAGACACACCTCATATGTATTTTAAATGCTCATTTAGCTATTTAAAGTTGCCTTTTTCAATAACTGTTTTTCTTTATTGCATTAACCATCAAATTTTCTTTTTCATAATGATATATGCTAGAGCTGCATGATTCTGGCTAAAATGAGAATCACTATTTTTTTTTATTCATTGAAGTGTATTTTTCCCAAAAAATTGCTTTTGAAAGACTACTGGGCAAATACAGTATGACATAAAATATTGCAGAAATTTTACATTTTATTCCCTAGGGTCTCTGCTAAAATATATATAATGTTTGGGGGTTCCAAGTAATTTTCTAGCAAAAAATATTGATTTTAATTTAAGAAACAAGTGTCAGAAAAAGATTTAGACTTTAGGGGTTATACTTCCTGCATTTACATGTTTAAAAACTTGACAGACTGCCTGGATTTTTTTCTTTACACACAAAGAAGTTTCCCTTTGATCTAAGAAAGAAGAGTTAGTTACAATGTTTCATTTTAAAAACTTGGAAGACTGCCTGGATGTTTTCTTTTGACAGCTGAGTGAGCAGATAAGTCTCTCCACTTGTTATATAAAAGAATCAGCAAACTCTGCAATAGAGATCGTCAGGGGGGTTGAATCGAGGTCACGATTTTTTTAACGATTAATTGTGCAGCTCTAATATATGCTTATCTTATTTACTAAAGGGGTCCATACACCTTTTCCGAAAGACACAGCGCTCCCTGCTTGGCAAACTAATGCAGGAGTTTCGTCTAGTGACCGCAGACCGCAGAGTAAGTATACACCATAAAGATCATCATACAAAGGGCAGACGTTGCGGATACAATTTTGCTATCCCGCACAATACTATTAATTTGACAGTACAATAAAATTTTCACAGTTGTAACTTGTGTTCTGAAAAAAATTACACTGTTTCATGGTCTACAGGCCAAAGGCACATTACCACTTCTGATCATAGCTTTGCATTATATAAAAAAAATACTAAACATGTCTCAATATCTGAGAAAACAATGCACATTACACCTATTCCTCTCTTCAAACATTTTTTACCTCTCTTTCTTTCAAAATAAAAGATGTTCCTTAAATGCAATGCAATGTTCATTTTTTTTTTAATTTAACATTTCATTTAGTACAGCATATAATGTATGGTATTTCATGTTACATTATTTTAACAATGAATATGCTTTCTGCTTTAGTCATGGAAGATTTTGCTGTTTGGTGCTATAAATGTGGTTTGCACAGGATTCTTACTCACGTGGTGCAATTCTACAAACAGTATGGGTAGGTTTATTATTTACACACATTTATTTGTGTCAGGGATATTGATTAAACAGCCAATTTTCTCATCTTAAAATGTGTATTTTTTTTTTTAGTTTTCGAGAAAAACACTGGCAGGTTAGTTGTCTGTGTACTTCCTGGAGACACAACCAAAAAATAAAAGGAAATCTTTCCCATCTCTGCTATATGCAAATCTAAAAAAAATGTTTTGCCTTTACATAAACTTTAGTTGAAAATGTTTTGTATGCCAATATCCTATGTCCCCTATATCTTTCCACCAAAAAACATAATATAGTTGCACTTCTATTTGTATAAGTGTCAGCTTTTCCCAAAGGATACTAATGAGCTAATAGTTGTCTCCTAGTACTGTGTTTGTTTTTTATTTTGCATCTTACACACTATAATCAGTTTTCTTTCATTTCAGCCCTTACTGCTTACACCTATTTGACAATCTTTGATCTCTTCAGGTAAGATCCTCACTTAGGTTAAAACCATTAAGCATTGAGCAGTGGAAAAGGTGGAGGTGATTGTAACACTGGCGTAAAAATGCTTAGCTCCATCTTCCTGTCTTTTGATGTTGTTATAATTTAAAATTACCCTCTCTCTTTACCCATGCCAGACAAAGTAACAAATTAGTGTGTAAGTGCCCTCGGAAATACCTGGTATGTGTGGGAGCATATGACCTTCTCCTTCATCTCCCAGGATGCAGTGGTCAGTCGCTAGGCCCAAACACTATCAAGAGAAATTGTAATTTTGCCCTGAAGTAACACACCCACAAGAACATAAAATTAAACAACAAAAAAAAAAAAATGTAATATATTGCAGCTTACAGTACCAATCCTTAGAAGTGGTGGTTGCATTAAAGACGTTGTAAAGGAAAATTTTTATTAAAAAAAAAAAAAAAAAAAAAAAAAAAAAACATTTTATACTTACCTGCTCTGTTTTGCACAGAGCAGTCCCGATTCTCCTCTTCTCGGGTCCCCCGCTGTTGCTCTGGGACCCTCCTCCTTGCCGAGTGCCCCAAGCCGCTTTCTGTGGGGGCACTCGTGCGTGCTTGCTCCCAAGCCGGCTCCCTGTGTCCATAAGACTCAGAGCACGGCTCAGCCCCGCTCCAGCCTCACTGGCCATGATTGACAGCAGTGGGAGCCAATGGATCCTGCTTCTGCATCATAGTCAATCAAAAGGGAGTGTCAGAAACCATGAAATCAGACCGAGCTAGAAGTACAGTTAAATCACACTTGTTTAATAATAAAAGTAAAAATAACAAACATAGTCAAAACATAGCCAGAGTTCAGTACCCAGAACGGATAGTCAGCCAAGACAGAAGTCAGGGATCAAAGTGTTGGAACAGCAAGCAGGATCTGAAGCCAGAAGGGATGTCAGCAAAGCCAGTCTTTAAACCGGAACGCAGGCGATGTTTCTTGTGATGTTGACCAAGGCGAAGGCAGAGACCCTCTGGACTGGACCACTTAGGTAGGCAGGACTGGCAAGCAGGATATGAGCAACTGTGGAGAGAGGTGGGAGCTGGCAATTAGCCGACAGCTGAGCGGTCAGCTCAGAGAAGGAAGGGCTGAGCCCAGCTCTGCTGGGAGAGCCTCGGGTCTCTTGCACATTACTAGATCGAGATCGGCCTTAGGCAAGTATTAGGGGGGCTGAGGGGGAAGCTGCTCACTGAAAGTGGTTGTAAACCCTTACAAACTACTTTGATCTACAGGTAAGCCTAGATTAAGGCTTACCTGTAGGTCCAATAAATATCTCCTAAACCTACATGGTTTAGGAGATACTTAGAAAAAAACAGGCATCGCTGTCTACGACGCATGTCACTCCGGGCTTGATGGCGGCGCAGAAGATCGTGGATGAGGGTCGCTTCGGGGGCTTCGTTCTCAAGTAAGTCATTCATAATGAGCTAGTATGCTATGCATACTAGTTTATTATGCCTTTGCCTTGCAGGTTCCGTTTTTTGTTTTTTTTTGGAGGAGGCTTTACTTCCTCTTGAAGGTTTTTTACCTTCCTGCATAGAATGGTAAAAAACCTTCAGCCTTTACAAACACTTTCATTTTTAGGCTTTTTTTTTTTCTTCTCCCTTTTATTACACCTGGTGATCCTACCAAAAAAATTGCAAGGGGTATGAATACTTTTTAAGGCACTGTATGATCATATACCAGGTGATCTTTTCCCGCTGTTATAGTTGCCTTTTGATTTTCTTATTCAAGCCAATGATGTATAAAGCATAAGAAATTAAACCAGTAGACAGTTTTCTAGCTACTATAAGGTGTGGGCCCTATAAAAAACATATTTTTTTTTTTTTTTTAAACCTCTCCTTCAACTTTTGGTTAGACTTGGTAAAAGACTTTGGGGTTGATTTACTAAAACTTTTTTGACAATGCTTAATTGAACAAGCTGAAGTTAGAAGCTGATTGGTTTCTGTGCTGTACCATATTTTGCAATCTCCAGTTTTAGTAAATCAATCCCTTTTTATTTCTAGGCAGATGAGATCGGACAAAGTTTCATGTTTTGATAGATTTGATGACATCGAAGGCCATAGTTAAACTGTGAAAACAACTTGTAACATATAAACAGTTGGCATTGTTAAATGAAACACGTGTTCACCTTTTTCAGCCTCTTTATTGCATCTCATTACTGGTGGTCATCTGCAGCCACTTATTGTATACATAGATGCGCTAGAGGAGTGGTAGCATTGCATTTCTCTGGACAGGTTTCCCTGATGGTGGCCACAGTGTACCATGCTTGTATAATGTGTGTTTAAACTAGCCGATTGCGGTCTCCACCGGAAGCACACCTGGCTGGGTGACTACGCAAAAGCACAATAGAGAGGCAGAGACCACATGTTGTCACCCTATAACCGGAGATTAGATTACTTTTGTTTTAAGTTTATGTGATGTTTTAGTTATCACATAGGTAAGGACATCTATAATACATTAAGAATGTAAAGGTTGATGGGTGCTTTTAACGTTTGCCCCACATATTGTTTTCATACAGTGTTTATTCTATTAGAGTTCTTAAAATGTCTGTTATTTTCAGTTGAAGGTTTAGGAAAGACAGATTTAGCACCGTCGTATACTAATCCAGACTTTGTTTTTGTTACAGTTTATTAACATGTTTGATAAGCTATTGGGTAATGATGAAAAAACACAGTCCCACATATTCCTTTGGGTATGTATTTGTTCTGCTTATTTATTTTGAAAATTATTTTTATTGATTAAAAAAATGGGTATGACATACAACACAGAGCCTTTTGGGCATACCCAGGCTCAACAGGTCTCAAAGACCAGAACGATCTATACATAGATAACGATCTATAAACACCCCCCCCTTCTCCTTATGTGCAACACGCCCACCCCCCATATATTAGGATAAAGACATCCGCATGAAACTAGCAAGATCAAGTACACGGTTTGACAAGCACCTTCCCTGGCCAAAACTACTTGTAAGAGCTATAGAAAGCCTCATCAAACAGTTGACGAATCTGCCAGCTAACCTTGCCAAACCTTTTCAAAATTGCCCTGGCATCTTCGAGTCGCATATGTTGCTTTATAAAAAGGTTATGATTTATTAACAATACCCTTCCAAAATGCTAGTGATGGTGCCTCAGATTTTTTCCAAAATAAAATAATGGATTTACGTGCATAAAATAATGTGATGTATAGAAACATCCTCCCGTACATGTTTCGGTACCGAGTCTTCTACCAACCACAAGAGGCAAACTGGAATGGTTAAAGGGACTGGCATCGATGGAAGCTCCAGCAAAGTGTGTGTGTAACCTCCAATCAAACAATTTGTATTTCCAGGCCATGCCAAAATATGTGGTAAAAATCAGCTGGCAAGTCTGTACTTCTCCAACATTCCACCGAAGCGGATCCATAAATAGAGGCTAGCCTAGCCACAGTATAATTGATTCTATGTAACAGTTTAAATTGGATGAGGCAATCTCTAGCCGATACCAGTGCCTTTTTAAAAGGAACCTCCCAAATGTCATCCCAGTCCACTCCCTGAAAATCAGGAATAAGCATCTCTACATTTATTAAGAGCCTTTGGCAGAACTGTAAATAGTTATTTATACACTACAGACATAGGCTAACCAAGGAGTCCTCATATAAAGGTAGCTCCAATGCCGAAGGTCCCAGGCAGCAGAGCCAAACTGAGACACAAAGGCATGTTTCAGCTGCAAGTATCTAAATGGTTACCAGTTTTGCAACTGAAACCTGGCCTTAAGCCGTTCAAAGGTACATAACTTCCACAATATCCTGCAATCGCTTGATTCCAACCCTTGCCCAGATGACTGGATCTGGAGTATCTCTAAAATGTGGAAGTTTGGGGTTGAGCCACAGCGGAGTTGATGGAGAGATGGAAGTTGTCTCAGACTTCATGATCGCCTGTACTCTATCCCACGCCTGTATAGTTACGCTCATGGAATCTGTTATGGGTGACTGCACCTGGGAGCCTTTATACACTAAATTAGTCCCTCGTAAATCCCAAGGATTGCTGCCTCCAGCACCGTGGCAGCATCCTCATCTTCCCTCAACAACCAGCGCCTTGCAAACACCATTTGCTCTGCCAATAAATATTTATATAGGTCGGGCAATGCTAGACCTCCCTGCCCTGAAGGCTCTTGTAGAGTGTGCATACTGATGCTAGGATGAGGCACAACTACTTCAGCGCCAGAAGGTTTTACCCCATTCCTGACCAGGCCCTTTTTTGCGATACGGCACTGTAATTGCGCGGTCGTGCGACGCTGTACCCAAATAAAATTTATGTATTTTTTTCCCATAAATAGAGCTTCTTTTGGTGGTATTTGAACATCTCTGTGGTTTTATTTTTTGCACTATAAACAAAACAAGAGCGACAATTTAAAAAAATAAAATATTTTTTTTACTTTATGCTATAAAACATATACAATACAAAATTTTTTTTAAATCTAATTTCTTCATAGGTTTAGGCCAATATTCTATTCTGCTACATATTTTTGGTAAAAAAAATCCCAATAAGCATATTTTGATTGGTTTGCGCAAAAGTTATAGCATCTACAAAATAGGGGATATATTTATGGCATTTTTTTTTACTTGTAATGGCAGTGATCAGCGATTTTTAGCGGGATTGCGGCGGACAGATCAGACACCTAACTGACAATTTGACACTTTTTTATTTTTTGGGAACCAGTGAAATTATTACAGTGATCAGTGCTAAAAATATGCACCGACCCTGTATAAATGACACTGGCAGGGAAGGGGTTAACATCAGGGGAGATCAAAGGGTTAAGTGTGTTCCCTGTTTGTGCTTTCTTACTGTGGGGAGGTGGGCTCACTGCATGGACACAGTGACTCTTGTTCCTGATTAGCAGGAACACAAGATCAGCGATTTACGGGTGGCTGGCGGACATCGCGTCTGCCAGGTTTCCACTGATTGTGGCCACACACACACACACACACACACACACACACACACACGATTTTGCGCAATAGAGCAGACCTGCCATAGTAAATATGCGGTTGGCAACTGGTTAAAGTAAGGCCATGGGACGCAGAATGGAGAATTCCGAAGGAAATCCAATAATAGTGGTAATTAAATTTTGAGATTTAAAGAAATTTGTGACAGTGGTAAATATCGCCAAGCCTCCAATCTATGCTTAATCGTGGGTATCAAGGGTAATTGAGCGACATATAATCCCCTACCCTAAGTGATATCTGAATACCCAAATAAGTAAATTTGAAAACCAACACAATAGGAATATCAGGCTCGGCATGTGATTGCGCCCCAGCATCAATTGGAATTACACTTGACTTTGACTTTGAGACCTTAAAACCGTGTAAACGTCATTAAAATGTCAAAGACCGCTCGTAAAGATGGGCCTGGATCTTGCAAAAATAGTAACATCCCTTACTTAAAGAGCAGTACTCATGCATTCCTTCAACCCCAAGTGCCCTGACCGCAGGTGAGGCATGCAAAGCAGTTGCTAGAGAATCGATCATAAGAACGAACAGGGAGGGACACAGAGGGCACCCATGTCTCGTGTCCCTGCCCACCAGGAAAAATTCTGATGTTGTCGCCCCAGTATGGAGCGCCGCCAACGGACTTCTATACATCAAGGTGGCCCGATTCCCATCCTATTCAGCACTGTAGTCATAAACTTCCAATCCACAGAATCAAATGCTTTCTCCATATCAAGAAAAAGCACTACTCTTGTCCCGGGATTAGTATGTTCTTCCTGTATATGCAAAAAAGGCCTCCTCAAATTAGTGTCAATATATTTTTTTTATTAGGCATAAACCCTGTTTGGTTAATATCCACCAGTGTGGAAATAACATGAGATAGCCTATTTGCTAAAACTTTAGTTAATACCTTTTTTTAGATCTTGGTTCAGAAGGGCAATCGGCCTATAGGAGTTACATTCCAATGGGTACTTATCTGGCTTGGGAAGTAGAATAACACGAGCCTCCATCAAGGAGAAAGGAAGTACTCAATAATCTAAACGGTACTGAAAAGCAGGAACCAACAGTCATATTTTGTCTTTACTGTTCGATAGAAAACCCATCCGGTCCGGGAGATTTATAGGGGGAGGGAATCCTCTAATGGCCAGCTCAATTTCCTCATTCGTAATGTCTACCTCCAGTGTAACCCTATCCAGATTTGACAGCATGGGCATGGATAATGAAAGGGAAAAAAACACACATATATAAGAGTTTGGGCTGCGAACCCCAAGATGCATAGAAATAATATGGGAAGGTTCCCCCAGGGGGGTTTTAATGCAGCAAAATAGGTCAATCAGAGAATGAAAATATTATATAAAAAAATGGTCTTTATTAAATGAGTTACAAATACATGTCAGTGTTTAAAATATTACACTCTGGTTAAAGAATACAAAAATCATTCCATAATACAGCCAAGCAACTATATATTCATACAGCATAACATGGTGGATTGAACTGCATGCGAATTCAGACGTTTTGACCTATTATATCATGGTCTTCTTCTGGGAATGGTTGACTCCTAGATAAATATGTTTGAAACGTCTCAGTTATAAGAAGTATCATACATAGCCTTTTCTTGAGACACTGCGGAAAAATCAGGATGTGGGCGGGGTGAAGATAGGCCGAGAAATACATACAATAGAACATCATCTGCTTAGGCAGCTATTTTATGTGACAAACCCAAGGGTGACCTTACCAAATGTAATTAAAGAAATTAAAAGATACGGGGAGCTCTCAAACTTTAAAATAAACCCAATCAAGACAGAAATATTAAATATTGGGGTAAAAAAAACAGAAATGGAGAACTTACAGAGAGAATTCCCTTTCACATGGGTAAAATAATTAAAATATTTGGGGATTAAGGTAACCGCAACATATGAAAAATTTTACGCTACAAATTACATTGCATTACCTAATGAAGTGAAGGAGGACATTAAAAAACTTAGTATACAACCACTATCCTGGATGGGAAGAATTAATATGTTCAAAATGGTAATATTACCAAAAATAATGTACAAATTCCAAATGTTGCCAATAAAGATTCCACAAATTTTTTTTCAAGATTATAAAAAAATGTTAATTAAATACGTCTGGCAAAATAAGAGGTCAAGAATAAAATACGCACTAATCACTAGGAACAGGGTACACAGTGGTTTAGCCACTCCAGACATAAGTAGATACTACAAAGCAGTAATATTAGCACGCATGATAGAATGGACAAATGAGAATAGTAAAAAAAAAAATGGGTGGATATAGAAAACACAATAAGTAGAAGTACACTACATAAAAATATTTGGGTACCACGAAAATTAAGGGTGTTAGGACAAGATACACATGAGATAACTAAAAAGGTCTTCACACTATAGGATGCAATACACAGGAGAGGGAAGTGGGAGTATAATTCACCTTTTAATGTCCCTTACAGAAACAAATTTGTTTAAACCAGGTGAAGAGATATTTATGGCACATAAAATAAAAAATCCACAGATGAGAGGCATCACCACAAAAGGAAAGATAAGAACACAACAAGAAATAGAAGTACTAAAAGGGTGGAAGATAAGCTAATGGAATCTGCTTCAACTAAAACATTTGGTAATAACGGGATGAAGGAGACTTGGTTTTCTTGGAAAAATTTTGTTACGCACAAAAGTCATTTAAAAAAGGGAATCTCAAAGATATACGAATTATTGACAGACCTGGAAGGACAGGGAAGTCCCGCTTATATAGAACAGTGGGAGAAGGAGCTGAACATAAAATTAGACGACCACCAAGTAGAGAAGATGATAGCGGCAATGTACAATAATAATTGGGATATGAGAACCATCGAAATGAATTACAAACTACTTGCTAGGTGGTACTTGACACCAGAGAGGACTCATAAAATGCAGCAGGAGGGATCACCACTATGCTGGAGAAATTGCAATCAAAGGGCAACAATGGCCTATATCTGGAGTGCCCAACAATAAAGAAGTATTGGCAAGAAATAGTGAAAATTATAACAGATAAAACGGATGTCTAATCAGGGTGCACTCAGAGGCCTTATTTACACCCAGCTATGGAATCCAAAATAAGCTTAGTTATGGTGTCCGCTTACGCCTCCACTGGTCGGGAGGCTCCAGAAGCATCCTCCACCGACAGAGCAGACCCAGTGGCAGTGGGAGACAACAAGCTCATGGACTCCATGGCTGAGGCATGCCGTGCAGCTGTCCCAATGTTAGGAGGCAAGATGGCGCCAGACGAACACGTGATCCGCCCCTTCCTGGATTGCTGGGTTTTTGGATCCGGCTGCTGCCTGCTTTTTCCCTTTGCTGACATGATTGCAGCCACCAAGGGTTCCAGGATGTGTGGAGACCCAGTTCATGTCTTTTCAGAATAGAGCAGCACCAAAAAACAGGATAAATAGATGGATATGCACGGACCTCTCAGTCTGCACGTCCTGCGCTGTTCACTTCCCGGCCACACCCGCTATGTTTACTTTATTCAAGTTTTCATCTTACTTTAAAACTTCTCTTTTTTTTTTTTTTTTTTTTCTTGGGGCAGGGTCACAGATCAGGAGAAAGAGAGAATATTTTATTTTTGGCAGGCTCACTTTAAAGCCCAACTCCAGCTTTTTTTTTTGGCTTGGATAGCATGAGCAAGGGTTAGAACCTCCTGTAGTGTTTTCTTTGCTGTCTTTGCCTTCACTTCCTGTCTTGGGGTATTTGGTTGGTGTGAGACAGAACAAGACAGCTTATCCTCTGTTATTAGTTAATAGTGTGGGGAAGGAGTAGAACTTCTGTCGAGTTTTATTGGGGTTATTTTCTCGTGCTTTCGATCCAGATGAGGGATGTTAGAATAGGATGGAGGTAAATCTCCACAAAAGAAACACAGAATTGAATGCATCTTTTCCTCTAACTCTTTGCTATTCTTTCCAGAACTAGTAAAGTTTTACCTAATCTGACGAGGGGGTGTGACCGGATGTGAGGAGAGAGGGCTGAGTGCTGAGGAGATGCAAGGAGAGTTGGTGTGAGAAGGAACGCTGCTGTGCAACCCCCCTCCCCCTTCTAGCTTCTGGATGAAGCCGTCATGAGAAGCTATGGTATGCTATGAGCTGCCTCCTGCTCCCTGCCCCCCACGCTGAACACGCTGTGTGTAATCTCCTTCTCACAGTCCTCTGCTTGTGGGGGAAAGGTAAAGGAAAAAAGCCCAGCAAGGTTTGCCAAAGGACTGTTACTAAGATTCACTGTGTGACTTGGACTCTCTGTTGCAAAAGATTGAAAACTACCTGCTGACCCCACATAGACCTTCAGTGCTGGACATGTGAGTAACATGCAATGGAATAAAGGGGAAACATAGCGATGCTGTCTAGTGCCTGCGCCTTATAAACTGTCATTAATGATGAAATGAAGTGAATGAAAGCCATATTGTTTATATTGGTGACACAAGGCGGACTTTCTTTATCAGCTGAGAGAGATAGTATATACTATCTACTAAAGGTGTTTTGCTACCAGTGCTTTCATGCAGGAAAACTGTGAGTTCAAAAATGCTATATGCCTGGCTGCTGGCACCCACACATAAGTAAAAGGAAAAAACTGGCCTGTCTGGCTGTCAAGGCTCTTATATATGAAGTAATACCACTAATATACCGCTGATATATGAACGTCAACTGACCACCTGGCTGGCTGTCTGTATACTTCCACGCGAAAAATCTCTCATCTTGCTTGCCATTTATAAAGCCGCCAAGGACTATGTATACTTACTAAAGGTCCAATTATGTATGTAAGAGCTGGAGCGGACATTGTATACTGCTGAGCGCATGTTTTACTACCAGTACTTTCATGCAGGAAAACTGTGATTTCAAAAATGCTGTGCGCCTGGCTGCCTGCACACATACATAAGTAAAAAGAAAACACTGGCCTGCCTGGCTGTTAAGGCTTTTATACATGAAGTAATACCGCTGATATACCGCTGATATATGAATATCAACTGACCTCTTAGTTGGCTGTCTGTATACCCCCACGTGAAAAATCTCTCCTCTTGCTCTCTATTTATATATCTGCCAGGGGCTATGTATGTAAGAGCTGGAGCGGACATTGTATACTGTTGAGTGCATGTTTGGCTATCAGTGCCTTCATGCAGGTAAACTGTGATTTCAAAAATGTTGTGTGCCTGGCTGCTTGCACCCATACACAGTATACATAAGTAAAAGGAAAACATTGGCCTGTCTGGCTGTTAAGGCTCTTATACATGAAGTAATACTGTTGATATACGGCTGATACATGAATGTCAACTGACCACCTGGCTGGCTGCCTGTATACCCCCACGGGAAAAATCTCTTTGCTTGCTTGCTGTACCCGCTGGTAGTGCTTAGTAGTTAACTTTGCTGTTTGTGTTCTATCTGAAATAAGGAGGAGAGGGTGTTCTCTCTCCCGAGGACTATATTTGGAAGATCTGTTGCTGCTGACATAACTACGGTTGAGCGTAACCTCGGCCGCTTTCCCCTTTTTTTTTTTTTTTCTCCTCTCGCTGGCCGCTCTGGCCCCTGGTGTTGAAAAAGCCTTTTTTTTTTTTTTTCCTCTCGGCTCCTGGCTTGTGCTCCTATATGAGAAGAACTGCTGCTGATACAGGACCCCCTTAGCAACCGCTTACCTGACCATCTGCGTGGTTTCTTCTTTTTTTCTTTTTTTTTTTTTTTTTTTTTTTTTTTTTTTTTCTCCCTCTGACCCCCGTGCTTAGAAGAGGGGGGAAAAGGGGGGGAAGGGAAATATAAATATTGTGTGAAATAAGAGGAGAAGGGAAAATGCAGCAGCTACGATCTGCAAAAGATAAAGATAAAAGTGTCCAACAAGCAGGTATGGCTGCTGCAGCAAAACTAGAGCAATTTGCACACACAACTGGGCATACACTGGGGCAACCCATGCCGCCGTCTCCCCCAAAAAAAGGGACTCAGTCCAAAACCCAACAAGGAGGTACAGGAGAGAGAAAGAGTCAAGGGCAGAGCCAATCAAATGCGGCAACACCAAGGGCCCAGGGGGTAAAGACACAGACACAGGGAAGTAAAAACACCGTGGCCGCAGATCAAAATATAAAAACAAGCACAGAAGCAATTGGGGTTGGGGCAGGACCCGCCCCACCTCTGGAGAAAGAACCCACATTAATGGACATTTTTAAAGCAGTAAAAACCTCAAATGACTCGCTCAAAGACTTGGGCGAACAGATGAGGGGGGGTCAAAGAGGACTTGGCACTGGTAAGACAAGACATGCAAAGGATAGCTGAGAGAACCACAGTATTGGAAGGAAGGATCAGCCAGGTGGAGGATGATGTTCTTCCACTGGTTAAAGAGATGAAGAACATGAGGGAGCAGTTACACCGGCAAGCCGTTAAATTGGAAGAAATCGAGAACAGGAGTCGTAGAGATAACATTAGGATAGTGGGAATGCCTGAGAAGAGTGAAGGATCCAACCCTACTGAATTTTTGGAAGGCTGGTTAACTGAGACCTTTGGGAGAGAATCCTTTTCAAGATCATTTAGCATCGAAAGAGCACATAGGGTGCCGTTCCGCCCGCCACCAGCAGGAGGCTATCCACGAACCCTGTTAATGAAGTTCCTTAATTTTAAAGACAAAGTGACACTTCTGCGAAAAGCCAGGGACAGAGGGAATATCTTTTTTAATGGGATTAAAATTTCTTTCTATTCAGATTTCTCTCAGGAGCTCCAAAAACGTAGGGCAGAATTCACCCAGGTCAAACGTTCACTACAAAAGTTTAAAATTCAATATGCTCTTTTATACCCGGCCAAACTGAGGGTAACGGCCCTGGGGGAAACCCGGTACTTTGAGGATCCAGGAGGGGTAGAGAAATGGGTGGAGGAGAACAGGGAAAGGTTACTGGCATTGTGATAAGTTGTGGTACTCAGAATAGATTACACGAGGGGGGGGGGGGGGTGGGGGGGGGGGGGGGGGGAGGGTGGGGGGGGGGGGGGGGGGGGGGGGGGGGGGGGGGGTGGGGGGGGGTTTGGCACAGTGGGCGGGTACGAGAGGATGTTGATAAGGGTGTATGTGAAGAAAGGGTTAAGAGTATGGGATAAGGTCACTGGTAGTCCCCGGGGGGTTCACCGAGAGAGGTGGGGAGGGGGGGGGGGAGGGGGGTAAGGGGGGGGGGGGGGGGGGGGGGGGGGGGGATTGGGGGGGGGGGTGGGGAGGGATGGGTATGGGTAATATTTCAGATCAAAGGTGTGTAAAGGGCCAAGGGAAAAAGGGTACATCCACTGATAAAAAAGAGAGAATCACGGTAGACGCACAGAAGTGGGAAGTAAAAAGGGAGACACATAGAGCTTTTCAACGGGGAACCACTAGGATAATGGGTGAAAACACTGCTATAGAGATAAAATACTACTGATTAAAATACATTGGGTGAAAAATGATGCAATCTAAAATATTAAGAATTGGGTCATGGAATATAAGAGGGTTAGGCACAGCGGGTAAGAGGGCAATAGTGTTTTCTATGATGAGGAACTATGGGATTGATGTGGCTTGCCTGCAGGAAACCCATTTGACAAAAGAAACAGCCCAACAACTACAAAGGCAGAATGGGGTATACCAATTTCAGTACCACTCGGTTTATGGCTCATACAGTAGAGGGGTTAGCATAATGGTGAAGAAAGGGGTGAATTTTTCCTGCATGCAAGCCATCTCAGATGAAATGGGCCGGTATATTTTTCTCTGTTGTCAAATTGAAGATAAAAAGATGGTGATAGCAAATGTGTATGTCCCCCCCCCATTTAAAATGGAGATCATGCTTAAATTAAACGAGTTCCTGTTGGATAAGCAGGGAACACCAATCATAATAATAGGTGACTTTAACCAGGTATTGGATTACAATATGGACAGATTCCCAGCCCAGAGGGTAGCAGAAAACATGAAGAAAGGGCAGTTGAGTCGGTTTATGGAGGAGGTGGGTTGGATAGACTTCTGGAGGGTGCGGAACCCTGACGCTCAGCAATTTTCTTGCTGGTCGGCCACACACTCCACCCTCTCCAGAATTGATATGGTGATGGGAAACGATAGGGCATTGGAGCTGGTAGAAGCAGTTGAGTATTGGCCAAGGGGGATCTCGGACCACTCCCCTCTTATGCTTAGTTTAAAGATAGGGAGGGAGGAAATATTGAGGGGGTGGAAAATTAACCCGTGCTGGTTTGAGATACTCAGAAGTATAGATACCATCCCACCAACACTGAGAGAATTTATTGTAGTCAACGCAAACACAGCAGAATCAGGGATTATATGGGATACCCTTAAGGCTTTCTTGAGGGGATTATTAATTCAGCAGGTGGCGAAGTACAACAAGGGGGTAAGGGCACAGGAAGTAAAGTTTTACCTAGAGTTGCGCTTTAGTATATGTAAAGATCACCTCAACATTTGAAAAAATCTTTTAATTTTACGTGTTTTTTCTGTGAAGTTGGGAGGTGAATTTCCATTTTTCTTATGTCGCTTTCTTTTTACCTATTATCCTCCCTGTAATTAATTATTTTCATTATACACACCATCACTATGTATGCTTTTCTTTTTTATATGGCTATAAAGAGAAATTATAGTCGCCCCCCCCTTTTTGTTTTTGTTTTTTACAATTTTGTTGAACTGATAGACGTAACCTATGTAAGTGTGGTTCCTTGAGTCCCAGGTGCCAATTTAAAACTTCTTGGGGTCAGTGGCCAGGAGGTAGGCAAAAACCTTCTACATGTAGTTCTCCACCTTATACTTACCGGAGTGTGTTCTTAATCCTGCAATATGCACTCTCTTAGCTCTCTCCCTCCTCGTTGGTTTAGAGACACAGTGGAAGCCGTTGTCTCCCACAGAAAGCAAGGCTCAGGATCGTGTCCACATGAGTGCCCCCATAGCAAGCGGCTTGTGTTATGGAGGCACATGTTTAATATTTTAAAGAAAAATACAATTTAATTTTAGAATTGGCACAAGATTGCACCTCTCTTCTAAACATAAAATGGAGCAGTTGCTGCTGCTAATTGGCAACAGGGACACAAGCCTGAACATCCTGTACAACAAGGTCACACCTGGCTGGAATCTGCGGCAGTTTTTTTATATAGAAAGCACTCTC